>JASTWK010000606.1:0-103428 GCA_030770225.1 Temnothorax unifasciatus
CTTGGAAGCTGGCTGATCGTTAAAATTATAATAAATTTTTGAAAATCAGGTAGTAAAATCCCTGAAATATTTACAAAGTAAATATTTGGTGCGTCACGATTCTCGTCCTTCGCGATAATAAACTCGGTCAGAGCACAGCTGGGGTGACAAAAAAATGTCCGCCGCATGATCAAGGCTATGTGCCTTGGCGCCAAAACACACACACGTCTTCTGTGTAGTTTATCGCAAATATCTCGACAAACGTAAATGATTGAAATATGATTCAAAAAGCACTCTTTAGTTCGTAAACTGCGCTATTGGAATTACTCAATCTTATTACAAGCAATTGTACAATTCCGTTTATTAAAACGAAAAAGCGCACAAATTCGTACCGACACCTGCGTCACGAGCGGATTTTTCACTTTCATTATGCGTCTATGACTGCGTTCCGATATTCACTGTCAGTATTAAAAATCTATATACGTTACATATAGTGTACGTTACGTTAATTATAGATTTTCAGAACTTGCAGTGAATATCGGAACACAGCCTATATCTCGGCAACTGCATCAAACAGAAAGACGATTTAAAAAGCACTTTTTAATTCGTCTTTTGCCCTTTGAAATTACTCGATCTTATTACCAGCAGTTATACAGGTCCGTCTATTAAAACGAGAATTACTCTACGCTACGAATTTGCGAGCTTTCCCGTTTTAATAAACGAAACTGTATGATTGCTAATAATGAGATCGAATAATTCCAATAGTACAAATTACAAATTAAAAAGTGCTTTTTGAAACATTTTTCTATCTCTTCCGGTTACCGAGATATTTGCGATAAACGCTAAGAAAAAACATCTGGCGTTCAGAATGTCGAGACACATGGCATTGATTTTGCGGCGGGACTTTTTTGTCAACAGCTGTTCTCTATCCGAGATTATTTTTGCGAAAAGCGGAAATTGCGGCGTTAACGGCAACGCGATTTCCGCTTTTCGCGATAATAATCTCGGATAGAGAACAGCTGTTGACAAAAAAGTCCCGCCGCAAGGTCAATGCCATGTGTCTCGACATTCTGAACGCCAGTTGTTTTTTCTTATCGTTTATCGCAAATAACTCGGTAACCGGAAGAGATAGAAAAATGTTTCAAAAAGCACTTTTTAATTTGTAATTTGCACTATTGGAATTATTCGATCTCATTATTAGCAATCATACAGTTTCGTTTATTAAGACGAGAAAGCGCGCAAATTCGTAACGCGCTTTCTCGTTTTAATAGACGGACCTGTATAATTGCTGGTAATAAGATCGAGTAATTTCAAAGGGCAAAAGACGAATTAAAAAGTGCTTTTTAAATCATCTTTCTGTTTGATGCGGTTGCCAGCGGTTGCCGAGATATAGGCTGTGTTACGATATTCACTGCAAGTTCTGAAAATCTATAATTAACGTAACGTACACTATATGTAACGTATATAGATTTTTAGTACTGACAGTGAATATCGGAACGCAGTCATAGACGCATAATGAAAGTGAAAAATCCGCTCGTGACGCAGGTGTCGGTACGAATTTGCGCGATTTTTCGTTTTAATAAACGGAATTGTACAATTGCTTGTAATAAGATTGAGTAATTCCAATAGCGCAGTTTACGAACTAAAGAGTGCTTTTTGAATCATATTTTAATCATTTACGGTTGTCGAGATATTTGCGATAAACTACACAGAAGACGTGTGTTTTGGCGCCAAGGCACATAGCCTTGATCTTGCGGCGGAATTCTTTTTTGTCACCCCAGCTGTGCTCTGACCGAGTTTATTATCGCAAAGGACGGGAATCGTGACGCACCAAATATTTACTTTGTAAATATTTCAGGGATTTTACTACCTGATTTTCAAAAGTTTATTATAATTTTAACGATCGGCCAGCTTCCAAGTAATTGTCGTTTACGTTGTTATTGCCACTTTGCTACTACGAGATGTATTGTTGACAATGTTGCAAATTGCATATTTCTAGTCACGCTAATATTTCCTGTCATTCTTAAGTGATATTGATATCTATGATGGTTATTTAGATGGTTAATGGAGCGTTTTGTTGTTATTTAATGCGCTTTCTCGCCTTAATAATCGGAAATATATAATTTGCAGTAATAAAATGGATTTATTCCAATAACGTAGATTACGACCTAAGGATATCAACACAGCTGTGTGACAAAAAAAGTCCCAGCGCAAGGTCAAGGCCATGTGCCTTAAAGCAAAATATTCTTCTTTATTATTGTTTGTCGAAAATATCTCGGCAATCGCAATAGAGAGAAAGATGTTTCAGAAAGTACTTTTTACTTCGTACTCTGCTCTTTAATGGAATTACTAGATTTTATTAATGTTAATTTTATATTTCCGTTTATCAAAACGATAAGGCGTATGAAGATCTAGGGAATCGAGCGCCTCGCGATTAATCATTTTTATTAAACGTTTATATCTCGACAACTGTAAATAACAGAAAATTGATTCAAAAAGCAATTTCTATTTCGTAATCTGCCTTAATAATATAATCTGAGAGATTTTATTACTAGCAATTATGTATTTTCTGTTATTAAGACGATAAAGCATGCGAAAATCTTAGAAAACAGTCTCAAAGCAACATTTCGTTTTCATGAAACGCTTATATCTCGACAACTGTATAGAAAAAATGATTCAAGAAATACTTCTTAGATTGTACACTGTTTTATTAATTGATTTTATTACTAGCATTTTTACAGTTTTTATTATTATATCTGAAGAGCACGCGCATTTAACAAATTTACACTAGACACAGAGAAATCTATCAATAGCGACGCGTGATATCTCCATGAGTATATAACTTTCTCGAGAAAATCGAACCCTTATTGGATATCGCAGCATTGCGTTACATTTCTTTATACGTCGCGTGTTGTTTCATTGCACCAATGTGGAAAGATCATAGGATTTCATGATGCCGGAATTAAACGTGGCTCTGTAGAAACGGTGATAGGGGCTTTACACAGAAGAGGAGCCACCGTGGCGCTGGGCGCACACGAACGTGGTACGTTTGTTGTGTGAGTATCCCTTCTATCTCTTTTGGACGAGGCCGCGTCACGCATCGCGTTGAACGTACGTTCGTCAACCCTCGTTGGAACTACTCGGTGGAACTTTGTTTCCGTGTGTGTGTGTATGTGTGGTCGTAACTGGTCGTAACTTGTATTATAAGGACTGAAAAATCCACACAATGCCAAAAT
Source organism: Temnothorax unifasciatus (assembly GCA_030770225.1). Classification (NCBI taxonomy): domain Eukaryota; kingdom Metazoa; phylum Arthropoda; class Insecta; order Hymenoptera; family Formicidae; genus Temnothorax; species Temnothorax unifasciatus. The sequence continues at coordinate 3,216 of JASTWK010000606.1, forward strand.
TAAACAAAAAGAAAAAGAATTCAATGTCTTCGCTATCAGGTATAGTCTATTTTCAATATTTCCTATAATTTTCCTAATAATTTTTCATTTACGTCCTACTATAATCATTCGTTGTTTGCGGTTCTACATAAATATATAAGCGTAATTATTCTTGTAGTACATTTGATAACTCGAGATGAAATTTATATTTAGTCAGATTAGGTTAGGTTATTGTAACTTTTACGTGTATATTTTATATATAACGCGTATATTTTTTTACACAAATAACAAATTCCTAGTTTTTTTAAATAATAAGTTAAGTTTAAACTCAAATTACTTTTTTTATTTAATATTATAAACATCTGAATAAGATCAGACTCTGTGTTTCCAATTTTTATATTACAAGCTTAAAAATATTAATTAGAATGAAAATGACAAGGCGACAAAGTCGAGCGGTCTCACGGACCGGAGTGTGGCGATTTAAAGACTGAAAAATAAGTGTAACTGGTTAGGGTTTATATTAATATTAATAATAATAATATTAAGGAAGTGACACATTTATACATGTATTAAATGATACATTTATATATGAAAATTGAGTGCAATTGTATCGATTTAATTAGATAAATGGGATTATGTGACACGAAACGAGCCATGTGTCTTACTTACGGATGTTATGAAGGAATCCACAAACAGTAAGGATAAAATATGTAGTACTGAAATTTCCGTAAATCCACAGACAAATGATGGTTGGTATATAGTAAAAGTGATTTGAATTAGTTAATCGAATAATTCATAACTTATAATATTTTTAATTAAAATGTAATACACAGGTTTTGTGGTATGTTTAACTTAAAAATGTATTTACGTATATGTTCAAAACTAATTAAAATAAAAATGTAAGTTTTAATCATAGTGTAATAATTGTTCAAAACAATTATCAATTTACAGTGTAATGAGGATTACTACGTTATTGTCTTTGTTAGTGTACATACATATATATTATTAATAATTTATTAAATTGCTATTAGTTTTATATTTCATTGCTTTATTTCAAATTAATTTATTAATTTAAATAAGATTAACGCTAAGCACACATTATTTTAAATAATTAACATATTTCACATTTTTATCCCAAATTAGTATTAAACAAGATGGTACAAAGTATTGTAAAATTCAGGGAGTACCATGAATTTTTAGAATATATTTAACCACATTTTTGCAAGAAAAAGGATCAACATATATGATTTACATCTTTATGTGTGAGATTACACATTATCGTAAAATATCGGTGACATTACAAGAATTAATACATCAAAATCATCTCTTACAAGAAAGCTTGTTTACATCTATCTGTATATTTCTTTTTTTTTTTAATTTTTTCTTGTTTGACTGAATTTACAATGTAGGCAGTCTTAAAGAAATAAAATTTCTGTTACTTTTATTTTATGTTTTTTTTTTGCTAAAAAGTAAATATTGAAATAACTAATAAAAATTAATATAATATGCACAAATGTAGTTGAAACAAATTATTTTTATATTTTTATATTTGGTTAAATTTAAATAAGACAATTTTTGTGGGCACTTATACCGAAACTTATTTTTTTACTTGACAATCCAATCTAATTCGTGATTAAGAAGTTTCTATATTTTTTCTTTATTATAAAAGTATTTTTATAAAATCTTTGTTATATAATTTTAATAAAAACAATTGTCTGTGCAAAATTTGATTACAATTTTCAAATTATGTAATAACATTTCTTCAATATTGTATTAATTATTCTTATTTTATATATGTTTATAAATTTCTAGGAATATCTGATTGCATACTAAAGGATAATGTTGGGAACTTTTTTGTTCCATTTCTGTATTTCTATTTATTTGATTTAATAAAAATATTTTTTATACATTGCTTTTTCTAACATGCATGTATTGCATTTGCATTTCACAGTTTGATAATATTTATATATATATGCAATGTATATATGATATGAAAAATTATAATTATTTTAGCTTGTACTGTTTCGCCTTCATCGCTGACACAAAGAGTGGAAAAACCAGTTAAAGATATTACAAACAGACAAACTGTGAATGTGAATATTAGAAAGTTGCGACCACTGAGGACACGACTAAATTGTGGTAATAAATTATCGTGTAATAGGTAATATTCATTGATATTTATTTATTAATATTTATTTATTAATTGTCATTTATTTAGTTTCTTGTTTCACTTTGGGTTACATGTGCTTCTGTTTCTTATTTTAACCTTTTAACCTATTTTACCATTATCTTATTTAACATGATTTTCTTTGCTCGCTTGTCCACATATCATACTTGCTTCCCTCGCCTTATTTGTCATGTTCTCTTCTTTACCCCTAATCTTACATATTTTATATTATTTCATTTTTTAATCTTATTTTGGTCTCATTTAAATTGATTTTTATTGTATTAAGTCATAGTTCATTATAAAGATGATTAATACTTTTAAACATTTTATTTCTTTAGTAAAATATAAATTATATTTTTTATATTTTAAGGATTTGTTTATTGAACAAACATTTACAAATATGTGAATAAAGCTTCATTCTTGTAATATATATAATATTCATTTATTGATTGTGATTGCAAAATATGGTACAGTAAATGCTATAGGATTTGAAGTTAGCCATATACAATATGTTTTAACTTAATTTTTCCAGGCAAATATCATTGGAAAATATGAAAAACATGGAAAAATATTTGAAACAAAATTTGTAGGATATGAAAGGATGTTGAAAATATAGACTTGATTTTGAGTGACCTTTTTAATGCCAGGTCAATGTGATCGTTTTTTTAATAAAACCCTTATTTTGTATTGCATATTTTTGTAGCTTTTGTCGAAACGATTTCAAAACGTAATAAAATTCTCTTTTATTAAAAATTTCCTGAGATATTTTACATTTTGTCACAATACTTTTAATATAAAATTTGAAATATCTCGTAAAATATTCACTTTTCGATGAATTTATTTTGATACTTTTATATGTTGAACAATGAAAGAAACCGATTGTTAAAAAGAAAACAAAAAAAATTTGATTACATTTTTTGGACGCATTTAATTTTACAAAATTGCAAATGTAAAAATAATTATTCGATTTTTTTCATTATTCTACGTATAAAAGTATCAAGGTCAAGTCATTGAATAGTGAATACTTTACGAGATATTTCATATTTTATATTAAAAGTATCATGACAAAATTTAAACTATCAGGAAATTTTCAATAAAAAAGAATTTTATTGTAGTGTTTTAAAAATGTCTCGACAAGAGCTACAAAATTATGCAATAAAAAATTAGAGGTTTATTTAAGAAAACATTGATTACACTGACCTGGCATTGAATAAATCACTCAAGATCAAGTCCATATTTTCGTCATCTGTCCTACTTGATATCCTACAACTTTTGTCTGAAACATTTTTTTTATTTTCCATATTTTCCTGAGATTAAAACAAAACACCCTCTATGTGTAAAATGAAATTTATGAAAACTAATATATATAACAGAATAGAGCAAAATCTGTTTCGTTTGTAAATTTTATAATATACTTTTTATATTTAAATTATATTTTATTGTAGTGCAATTGTTTTCATAAATAACAAAATTGTTTATGTGAATTACATTGAAAAAGAATTTTTTTATTTTTTATCCACAGCGATAATCCACTTTGCCTTCCTTCAGTTCAATTGTCCAATGGTAAGGCTGATAATCTTCAGAACTATAATGTATATGATGAGAATACATCAAAGAATACGGAAGATACAACGATTACCTCACCGTTGAGTTATGTACATGAGAGCAGCGACAGTTTGACACATTTTGTGCAAGACGGTGATATTTCTATTAATGGTATGTATTTAAAAAACATTTTTACTGTATGGTCTTTCTCTTTTTGCCTTGAAAAAAAATTATCACTTTTGTATCTAATGTTTTATTTAAAACGTTTTATTAAACGTACGTCTTATTAAAAGCTTAGTGTTGAAAAACAAAATCATTGGATACGTAAAAATTTATATCAAATTTGTTCATGAAACGAATCAAATTTGATCTAATTTTATTTCGGAAAATAAAACGGAATTAACATTGCATTATATTAAAAATTTTGGGGTAATTTTACAGATATTATTGAAGGAATAGACAATGATGAGACTGAATACGTTTCTGATAAACAGAATAATGAGCTGTTAGAAAAGAATAACAATGAGTTTTATCAAACGGATGACAGTAAGTCTTTAGTTACTTTCTTTACTTTTTACTAATATTTTGATTAACATTAATTCATAATTAATTAGCTTATTGTTTTTGATGAGTTTTGAAAACAACGTTCATTAATTTGTATATATTTATGTTTCCGAAAAGATGTATAATACACAACGTATATTGTAATACAAAAGTATGAATTTCTCCAAAAAAGTTATAATTAGTAAAGTTTTAATATTCAGGATGGACAAAATAAAGCATGACAAGTTTTTATCTCCATGCAGAAATATTGTTTCTAAAGAAAAATGTTTCAAACAGAAGTTGTTCGGTTTGAAGAGGAATTCATAGCTCCGATGTGAGTCATGTCATAAATGTCGTAGTTTTTAAGAAATGTTAAGGATGACTAATTTAAATAAAACTTGGTTTTTTCCTTGAGATAAAAATTGTAGATCTCGTCAACACGTTTTAAAAACACTATAATGAAGCTCTCTTTCGTTAAAAATTTCTTGAAATATTTTAAATTTTGTTTTATAACATTTTTTAATATAAAATAAGAAATATCTCCTAAAGTATTCACTTTTCTATGATTTTACCTTCATACTTTTATACATAGAATAACAAAAGGAATCGATTGTAAAAAAAACATAAGTAAATACTCTTTATATTTTAGATACTTTATATTTTATATTAAAAATGTTACAAAATTTAAAATATTAGGGAACTCTTAACGGAAGAAAGTTTTATTATTATAGTGTTTTGAAAACATTTTGATGAAATCTATAACTTTCATCTAAAAAAAAAAATCAAGTTTTATTTCAGAAATTAGTTGCCTTTCTTGAAAACGACATCTATGACATGACTCACATCGCGTGTCCTCCTTTAAACCAAATAACTTTTGTCCGAAGCATTTTTCCCCTTGAAACAATATTTTTGGAGAAATAAAAATAAAAATTCGTAACACTTTATTTTGTCCACCTTGTATATAATTATATATTATTATTTTTGTGATTTATACATTACATTATTCAATACACTTTTTATGTATCCTTATTATATGTTTTAATAACTGTTTCGCTTTAGGTCATGAATATTTCGATTCCACGACACATAAAGAAAATTCGGGTTCAGAATATTGTCCTTCTGAACATAGTTCCATCTTGACAGAACCAGATGCTAACGAAGATGTATTTCTTGATGCAACCACACACAATAAAAATAAACGATCAAGTGGATCAACAAAAGATTCAAATAATACTTCGGGCTTTGATGTATCTATACAGCTTAATGAAAGTAATGTAATTTGTCCTGATGACACTAATCTTAATATCGATCCATCTGAAGGACCCAAAGGTGGCAATAAGAAAAACTGCTGCTTCTATTGCCGAAAGATGCAATCAAAAATTGCTCGACATCTTGCTACAGTTCACCGCAACGAACCCGAGATAAAGAAGTTCCTTGATCTTCCTCCAAATAATTTAGAAAGAAAAAGAATAATTGAAACAATAAGAAGGAACGGCAATTTTGTTTATAATACTAATAGTAATGTTAATGACGGAAAACTTATTGTGTGCAGGCGCCCTCAAGAAAATAAGAAAAAAGGCGCAAAAGACTATACAGCTTGTGCAAAATGCAAGGGATTTTTTGTGAAGAGTAGCATCAGACGCCATTTTAGAAAATGCACAGGTCACTCTAGTAAACAAACTAGATCTGTGTTAGTTATGGGCAGAGCAATTGTTGGACGTATTAATCCTATTGCAGAAGAAACATTACGAAAAGTAGTTTTTCCTGCACTCAGAGAAGATGAAATAACACGTATGATTCGATATGACGAATTGATTATTATGTTTGGTAATAGATTGTGCCGGAAATATCGCAAACAATATCAGCATAAATTAATTCGTTCACATCTTAGATACCTTGGTCGTTTCTTAAAAGCAATGAAAGACCTAAACACTCAAGTTACTGACATGACGTCAATTTATCATCCTACATTTTACGAAGATAGCATCAAAGCAGTTAATAAGATGTCTGCATTTGACAATAGCACAAATACTTATAAAGTAACAACGACACCACAACTAATGGGAACTTTACTTAAGAAAGTAGGAAATCTTTTAATTACTCAAAGTATAAAAAAGAAAGATTACGAAACAAAGAAAAATACTGAAGAATTTCTTGCTCTTCTCATCGACGATTTTCCTACTAGTGTTAATAGAGCCGCTTTGGAAGCGCAGGAAGAGAATAGAAGGTGTAAAAAAACAGAACTTCCTTCAATGGACGATATCATAAAGCTTCGTAATTATCTTGATGATAAACGTAAATCCCTGTGTGAGATGTTAAAGGAAACATTTTGTCATAATAGTTGGCTGGAACTAGCAAAAGTAACTCTTACGTCCGTGCAATTATTCAATCGTCGTAGAGCGGGCGAAATAGAACACCTTCTCATTAAAGATTTTGAGAGCTATGTACAAATTACAGAGAGCACAGACGAAGATTTATTCCAATCTCTGTCAGGTGCAGCACGAGAAATTGCAAAAAAATATGTAAGATTTACTATACGCGGAAAATTAATGCGTACTGTTCCTGTATTACTATCAGCTCAATTATTGAAATGTATTAAATTGATTTTAAAATATCGACATAATGCTCGTGTACCTACTACAAATCCGTATTTATTTGGAATTCCGGGATACAACAAAAGTTGTTTTAAGTACTTAAATGCTTGTGAATTGATGCGACAATTTTCCACGGCATGTGGTGCAAAACGACCATGGGCTCTACGTGGGACGGGTCTTAGAAAACATGTTGCTACAATAAGTGTAGCGTTAGATTTATCGGAAAATGATGTTTCTGATCTAGCAAAACATATGGGTCATGCCATAGCAATACATAAAGAAATCTATAGGCAACCCGTTGTAAGTAGAGATATTGTACGGATGTCACAAGTATTAGAGAAAGCACAAGGTGTCAATGACGACGAAAGTGATGATTCAGACAGTAGTTATAAAAACGGAGAAGCTTCAGAGGAGAATGACACAAGTTTATCCTATGAAGTAGAATCTAATATCCACAATGATAGTAACAAATCAGTAAAAAACACTCGTAAACGTGCGAAGAAACGGAATAGTACGTATATTTATTTTTATATAAACTTAGGGCAATATATACGTCAGATATCTTGGATTATAAAGTCAGAAATAAGAAAGATAGGAGAAAATACAGCTGAACGATTCCAGTAACTTGTTCATTTAAGTGACTATTTGTCAACTAAACTTTTATAAAAAAGCAAAACTATATTTCTATTAATTTTTCTCGTCAACATCAAATCCACAATATTTTATGTAAATATCGACAAGAATAGTAACTTTTCTGTGTTAATATGTTTAGAATATAACAAAAACCAAATACTCATGTATTTTGCCATATTTAAATATAACTAATCATATTTAATTTAACTGTACATATTCTAAAAAATAATGTAGTACATTAATATTAATATTATACACTAATATACTATTAATATTTTTTCACAGCTCCACCATATGGTCGTATTAAACGTGTCCGATGGACAAATGAAGAAAAACAAATCGTCATGAAATACTTTGCCGATTGCATAACAAACGGAAAATTACCCTCTATACAAGCGATCCAAGAAGTTATTGCAAAAAATCCTTGTTTACAAAATCGATCTGCATCAGTTGTGAAGACATGGATAAATAACCAACAAAAATGAGCGACACAACATTAACACAACAATAGATTTCTTCATATTTTTATAACGCTATATGCTTCATATTTTTATATGTTCTTGAATGTATTCGAACGTTTAGGTCAATTATTTATTACAAGCTCTTGAAGAATAACATAACAAAAAGCAAATGTCCTATAACATAACAAAATCGTACATTTATCGACGTACTTTTGATAATATGACGTTATAAACGTATAAAAACTTAAAGCATCCATATATACATAGTCATCCGGTAAATTACGTGATTCATGAGTATAGCGGCAGTTGATAATACGATATTGTTAATTAAATCGTAATTCATCGATTTCGTATCAGTTGTATTGTTTCCTATTTCATCTGTTTGATAACCCGTGAACTCAGGTTATTTAAGTAGTTAATGCGAATCGCACAGATAATTACAGTGCTTGATCTTTATATCATGCGTGCATCATACAATGCGTCAATCAGCTTAGTTTTCACGTACAGTGCGCCACGTGTTGTCACATGCGATGTTTGCTTGTACGTTATATAATTAGCTTTTTCCCATGGACCAGAGGGCTGACAAACGCTTTTACACTTGTGACAAGCGAAAATACTTAATGTAAATTCTTTTTAATGTTAATAAGCAAGCTTGTTGGCATTTATGATGTTAGTCACTCGCTTATTTAACTTTTACATTGTTACTTTTACATTTTTTATCAACGCGATATTTTTGCAATTTTTATTTTATGATTTTGTTCCATGCGTCTTGCATATTATCACATAATCGCCATGACAATGGTCTGATCGCATTGGTCTGACACGATTCGTATAATCTCACATTCTGGCGTGCGTTGCCGACTTACACTTACGTATAATATCTCACGAATTGAGTTTAGTTTGACTGGCTATATATTTATAGTCATGTTTTATTTATAAGTTTCTTTAAAAAATTTATATTACGTATTTTTTTTAAGTTTAATAAGCAAGCTTGCTGCTATTCATGACGTTAGTCATTTGCTTCTTTGATTTTTAGTTTTTTTCCATTATAATGCAGTATTTTCACAATTTTATTTTCACGATTTTGTTCCATGCGCATTGCATATCTCATACAACCACGTGCGCGTGCGTGTCATGTAACCACCATACCGGCAATGGTCTAATCGCATTAGTCTGACGCAGCTCGTACGATCGCACATTCTAGCGTGTGTCACCGATTCACAAATGCATAATATATGAGAGATTTCTCACGAATTGAGTTTAGTTTGAATGGCTGTGGATTTATAAATTGTTTTATTTATGTTTTTTTATAAGAGTTGGCTTATATTACACGAGAATGATAAAAGCGACATGATATAAAGTATTTTATAAGTATAATATTATAATAAGTATAACAATTTTTATAGCTAGAACATCTTTAATTTGTCTATAAAAACTGTACATGAAAAACAACAAATAAAAAACATACTATAATTATCCCAACGGTCTCTTTAAACTATACTGGTTAACAATTTATTGCAACAGTTAATTTCTTTTAAAATTTCGCATAAATTTAAAGCATAGGTATCTACGTGAAAAGTTGTCACATTTAAAATTTTTTTATTCTAAGGAGTAAAGTTTGTATTTTAAGGATCATTTGCTAGATTTTGAATTTATTCTCCTTAGTGTATATTATGTAACAAAAAAATTTTGATTGATCCACAAATAAGAGAATAATTTAAGATGATCACATTATGCGGTTCATCCTGTATATATTGTAGACGGGGCGTTTCGTTTTAAATGATACAGTCGATTATCTCGTCAACTGATGATGTTATTGAAAAATGTTTCAGACGAAATTTGCATGGTTTGAAAGGAGACACATAATGAATATATGGACTTGACTTTGAGTGATCTTTTCAAAGTCAGGACAAGGTCACCTTGAATTTTTTAAACAAAACCGCCTATTTTTTATTGCATATTCTTATAGCCCTTGTCGAGACGTTTTTAAAACACTATAATAAAGCTCTTTTTTGGGGGAGAAACGGCTGGTCTAGTGAGTAGAGCGTCAGATTCGTAATCCGGAGAGCCGGGTTCGAATCCCGCTAGGCCGATGAGAATTTTTCTCAGTAAAACGCTGCCCCCCCCCCCCCCATCTGGCGGATAGATCCAATGGATAGAGTATCCCCAGATAAAAACCTGGGCTCCGTCTTTCGGAAGAGACGTTAAATTGTTGGTCCAAAGCTGCAAAGGAGGAAATAGGAATGGAGAAATAGAATAGGATGGAATAGTGAATAGGGTTGGGTACGTCCCTTCAAAACGTCCTTTAAGGCCCCCTCGGGATAAATAAAGTAGTAAAGGCAATAAAGTTCTTTTTTGTTAAGAATTTTCTGAGATGTTTTAAATTTTGTTATGATTTTTTTAATTTAAAATATGATATATCGTAAAATATTCACTTTTCGATGACTTTACCTTGATACTTTTATACGTAGGATAATGAATGGAATCGAATAATAACATTAACTTCTACATTTGTAATTTTGTAAAATTGAATGCGTTTACAAAATGCAATAAAAATTTTAAAATAATTTTTTCTGTTTTTTTACAACAATCGGTTTCTTTCATTATTCTATGTATAAAAATATTAAAGTAAAGTCATCGAAAAGTGAATATTTTACAAGATATTTCATATTTTAAAATAAAAAAATCATGACAAAATTTAAAATATTTCAGAAAAATCTTAACGAAAAGGAGCTTTAGTATTGTGTTTTGAAAACGTCTCGACAAGGGCTATAAGAATATGCAATAAAAAATAGGAGGTTTTTTTTTTAATTTAATGTTACCTTGTCTTGAGTGACTTTGAAAAGTTACTCAAGGTAAAGTCCATATTTTCATCATGTGTCTCAATCCATGTAACTTTTGTCTGAAACATTTTTCAATAAAATCATCGGTTGATGAGATAATCGACTGTATCATTTAATTCAAAACACCTTGTATTCATATATGTATATATAGAGAACTTCATATATTTATGTAGGTCCAGAGGTATGTTCCGGGACTTTTATATTTTATATCGGTATATTCCAGGACTGTATGTACACTTTAGAAAACGTAAACAGTCCCGGAACACACCTACATATATATATACATATATACACATATATATATATGATATTTTGGGTATGTAATGGGTGCTCCAGGACTGTCCTGGAAACACCCATTACATACCCAAAATATCCAGGACGGGTCTGGAAAGTACCAAAAGTCCTGGAAATACACAAGGTTCACCAGAAAATGTCCTGGAAAGGCTCAATCCATATATATATATATAAAAGGTTAATTTATACTTTTTATACAAAAAAGTTTAATGACATCTCAAATATACTATATATTAGTAAATCTAAAAGTAAATTATATGGTGATACCAGTCTTTCGTTATATTTACCAAATAAAGTATGTTTGAGTTGTATTTAATCTTATTTTGAAATATGTCCTGGAAATGTTATTTCCGTATCTTACCTAATGTCCTGGAAAGGTATTATCACTTATATAAAACTTATCGCTATATACATTAAAAAATACTTATACTATAGTGATAACCGTGTAAATGTAGAGCTATGTATGCCGAAAAATCAGGCAATTGACCTGAGTCCTGGAAGGGCTCAATCCACCTATATATATATATATATATATATATATATATATATATATATATATATATATATATATATATATTTGTGGGGTTGTAGGTGAGGATATCAGGTTAGGTGCGTCGATTCCCACAATAACGAATCTTTTCATATAGGTAAAATCTCACTATATTTTATCATGCTCTATATACAAATAAAAAACCTCTTCAATGTGTATGAGTACGTGGTCGTGTGTGTAAGTATAAGTTATCGTTGTGTAGTGTAATACTCTCATTTGAAGAGACGTTTAACGTGAATCTTCTTTGAAGATTGATTCTTCCGCGGGATAATGAGATTCCGACCGGGAGTCCTCGGCTTGCCTTTCGGAGTGTGAGGTAGGATAGGACTCGATCGGGTCCGGGAAGGACGAGGTCGTGGCGGTGTCTTGAAGAGGCTCTCTTTCTCAGGATTACTCTTTGGTTCGCGAGGTATACGGTCTGGAGGATCAATAGGGTGCAGCTTCCACGGTAGGAAAGTCTCCACCGAGACGATCTTCCACCTCGTCCTAGTCTCAGGAGTCGGAAGGGTAACCGGGATTAACTTCCACGGTTGAGTCTCTATCTTGGAGATCGGAATAGGACTCTTAGTTTTACCCTCGGGAACAGGAGTCGGAGTAGATGAAGGTTTATCCTCAGGAGTTGGAGTCGACGAAGGTTTATTCTCAGGAACAGGAGTCGGTGTCGCCGATGGCTTATTCTCGGGAACAGGAGTCGGCGTCGGGATTGGAGACGGTACTTTGATTACCACCGATTTCAAAGCCACCCGACGAACTGGGTCAGAATGGCCCCAGTCGGCGATCGGTGTAAATTTCCACTTCGTCTTGGTCTTCGGGATGTACTTCCACAGGGAAGGAGTCTCCACCTTGGAGATCCGGGGAAGTACCTTGGATTTACCCTCAGGAACAGGCGTCAAGGTCGGAGTCGGAACAGGAGCTGGAGCCAGGATCGGGGTTGGAGAAGGCAGCGCCTTGGTCTCCACCGGATACGGTTTTGCCCGACGGGCAGGGTCAATATGACCCCGAAAACCTTTCCGCGGCAGTGTGTCTGTCGACTCTTACCGGAGAGAGTTAACGCCCTGCTAAGCAGGTATAGACGAAGGCCCAGGAAAGAGCACGCTCCGTATAGCCGGAGGCCCTGAAGAGCACACTCCGTCAAAAGAGAGAGTTATGTCAAGGGCCCTGGTAATGAGCACACCTTGACTGGCGTTCTCGAAGATCGCTGGTGAGACCTCGTTGGGCTGCCCTTGATATACAGTCGATGCGGAATCTTTCTAGCGAGTGAATCGGCCGGCGATGCGCCGCGTAGCGGGCGCGCGCCAATCTATCCCGCCGATCGATATTGTGCCGCGCGTCGCTACTACCCGTTCCGCGCGCCTTCGCCGCGCGACTTCGCCGCGCGCCGCGCGCCGTTGTACTATCCGTGCTGCGTACGTACGGTCGTACGGTCGTGTGCTTGTGGCGGACAGCTGACCGCCACATATATATATATATATATATATATATATATATATATATATATATATATATATATATATATATATATATATATATATATATATATATATATTAATATATATATATATATATATATATATATTAATATGCATTTTACACATACAATTAATTAAATAAATAACGCTCATAATTTATGTATCAATTTATGTAATTCACTGGCAAAAGTGTTATCAGGCATCGTAGAAGCTTGAATATATAAGCTTTTGCATACTTTGATAAATTTGATTTATTAAAGATGAATATACATACTAGTAAACATTTTGGTCATTACCTCGCTGATAATCACGCTATATATCTCTTGCAAAATATTAAATTTTTAAGACTTACCTCCAAATCCAATAATCTTCACCACGTGCATGGACCACTTACAATTTTTAATTCTTTTGCTTCCTCATAGAGGAAGCTTTGTTTTCGTAAATTTCGTATATGAACCTTTGATTGCGTATAAAGTTGGGTCTAGTCAACCAAATTTAAATGAATTATATATGAAACAGGGGTAGAAAAAACCAAAGAAAAGATTGTTTTTTGAGTTTTTGATGCCAATATGTTCAGAGTGTTGTAAAACGTCAAAATATCGCCTAAAAAAAATGTCCGTATGTGTGTGTGTGTATGTGCACATTTGATGTTGTGGTTGCTTTAACTTCCGCAAATATTGAGATATCGGGCTGTTTTTTTTTTTAATCGATAGAGTATCATTCAAGGAAGGTTGGTATTGAATTTGGCGATGATCGGTAAAAAGGTTCTTTTTTAAAAAAATTTAAATTTTTTTAGAAATACCCGTGGTTGCTCTAACTTTTGTAAATTTTGAAATATTGGACTATTTCTAATTTTATTATATTCTTCAGTCTTTTCTACCCCTATTTCATATATAATTCTTTAAAATTTGATTCATCAGTTCTCGTGTTAAACACATTTGAAATTTCGGAGAATTCGTACATACATAGAAACTTTATAAAGCTGGGTCTAATCAATAAAATTTTAAATAATTATATAAAATAGGGGTATAAAGTTGCTAAGAATATAATAAAACTATAAATAGCCCGATATTTCAAAATTTGCCACACATATTTCACATATAAAAAAATTATAGACCTTTGATTGTGTATAAAAATGGATCTAATCAATCAAATCTTAAAGAATTATATATGAAATAAGGGTAGAAAAGACTGAAGAATATAATGAAATTAGAAATAGTCCAATATTTCAAAATTTACAAAAGTTAGAGCAACCACGGGCATTTCTAAAAAAATTCAAAAACATTTAGAAAAGAACCCCTTTACCGAATGAATAAAAATTGCTAATAATGAAGGGGTTCCCGATTTTTATCTAAAAAAGTCTATATGATTGCCCTAATTTCCGCAAATTTTGAGATATCGAGCTTAACTTTTTTTTATGGATAGAGTATCATTAAAGGTAGGTTGATGTTGAATTTGGCAATGATCGATGAAGGGGTTACCGATTTTTGCCTAAAAAGTGTACAAGTTATATATGTATTTTATATATATAGAACGTATCATCAAAGGAAGGTTGTTTTGAATTTCGGGAAGATTGGTGAAAGGGTTATCGATTTCTGTCTAAAAAATATGTAGAGTAGACCGAGGCGAATCGGATTACTAATTAGCACGATAAAATAGCTCGTTTGAAAAAAAAAACACTAACGAAAACTGTCTCAAAACTTATATTGATCCGATTCGCCTCGGTCTACCCTAAGTTATTTGATGGATAGAGTATCATTAAAAGAAGATTGTTAGTGAATTTGGCGAGAATCGGTGAAGGGATTACCGATTTCTGCTTAAAAAGTGTATAAGATGTACATGTAGTTTTATATAGAGTATTATTAAAAGAAGGTTTTGAATTTTGCGAGAATCGGTGAGAAGGTTATCGATTTCTGCTTAAAAAATGTATAAGTATTTTTAATGATACTCTATCCATAAAAAAAAGTGTGCAAGTAGAAACTTGCACATTGCTTCCTCATAGTTTTTAAGTGTGCAAGTAGAAACTTGCACATTGCTTCCTCATAGTTTTTAAATGTGCAAGTAGAAACTTGTACATTGCTTCTTCATAGTTTTTAAGTGTGCAAGTAGAAACTTGCACATTGCTTTCTCATAGTTTTTAAATGTGCAAGTAGAAACTTGTACATTGCTTCTTCATAGTTTTTAAGTGTGCAAGTAGAAACTTGCACATTGCTTCTTTATAGTTTTTAAGTGTGTAAGCAGAAACCTGCACATTGCTTCCTCTATGAGGAAGCCAAATTAATAAATATCTACTAATTATGCATAAAAAATAGGCTTCCTCATAGAGGAAGCAATGTGCAGGTTTCTGCTTGCACACTTAAAAACTATAAAGAAGCAATGTGCAAGTTTCTACTTGCATACTTAAAAACTATGAGGAAGCAATGTACAAGTTTCTACTTGCACATTTAAAAACTATGAGAAAGCAATGTGCAAGTTTCTACTTGCACACTTAAAAACTATGAAGAAGCAATGTACAAGTTTCTACTTGCACATTTAAAAACTATGAGGAAGCAATGTGCAAGTTTCTACTTGCACACTTAAAAACTATGAGGAAGCAATGTGCAAGTTTCTACTTGCACACTTTTTTTTTCATTTTGGCGACGGTGCCGTCGATGATACATTCTTTCGGCCAACGTATGATTACGTCTTCCGAGTTTTTGATGATGTTTTGTACATCAGTCATCTCGTTTCTCATTAACCAATTACAATATCCTACTGCCACATTTCCATTCTCGTTCGAGAATTCAACAAGGATGCATTTAGTATCATCCATACTGAGTAGCTGATGTAAACCAGCGTCATCCATCGTGACACGATTGATGCAAAAAGGGATTTTATAAAACAAATTCACACACGCGATTTCGTAATCCGTATTTTGGCACAATCTCGCAGGTTTTTTTAGTTGATCACAAATGTGGAATCGAGTGTGGAACGATGACACGATAAAAAATATGCGAACAGAAATATCGACAGTCATTTTTCTTCCTGGATGGCAACTACTGCACAATGTTAAGCGGGGAACACACACTTCTACACAACGCATGATGCGTAAGCATAAGAAAATTGATTGGTCCATACACATGTGCATAAGGGAATAGACCAATCAGTTTTCTTATACTTATACGTATTATGCGTTATGCAAAAGTGTGTGTTCCCCGCTTTATTGTTAAGTTAAATCTGTTTTCCCGCGCATGCAAAGCAGGGATTCTCACCATATAGAGCTTTGGTTTGACGAGAAATAACAGAATAAGTTAAATCGTCTTAACCTCTAACTGCAAAGTAACATTTATGCGTCTAATATTTTATTTCGTTGTATTTTTAAATTATTGATAACTTTTAAATAATTTTTAAAAGCAACTATAAATATAAGGTCAATCTCTTAATGTAAGTGTACTGCGTTGACATCGCATTCAATGCGCATACGCGAGAAAACTGACCTAAACAACACTGACTGCAGCCGTGTTCCGAAATTCACTGTCAGTACTGAAAACCTATAATATACGTGACACGAACTATAGTTTTCCAGTACTGGCAGTGAATTTCGGAACACAGCCTGCATGCCAAGTGCGTGACATGTGACTCGTGACCTTTATGTGATACGTCGAGAAGTATCTTAAAGGAAAATAAATACTGTAAGAAAATATAAATAACAATGAGTAGACAAAAGCGAGGACCATATAAAGAATTTTTGAAGGAAAAGGAATCCGAAGAAATTCCTACATCGACAGCACATTCTCGAAAAAGAAGACTTCAAGAACAAGCTTCAAGCAGCACTGCTGAAAATAATGAGGTTAGAAGTTTCACTTATACACATCACATTTCATACTTTTTGATTATAATAAATATATATAATATAATATATAGCGTTATACACATTTGGTGGTAAAATATTGCTTTCAGATTCAGATTTTTGTTTTCGCATAATATATATGTGTTTCATTTGTGTTACAAATGTGATATGCATATCAAATTTGGTTTTATCTTTACAGAGTGAACCAAATGACAACTCTGATTTAAAAGAAAATAATGAAAATAAACGGCTTGAATGTGATGATAATATAATGAATGCTGCCACAATCCCATCGAATATAGACGAAGATTGCAACAGAATCAGTGATGATGAGTCAATCTGTAATACGCAAATGAGCAGTGATAACACGAATGATCTTAACGCAGAAAATTATCAAATGGCTGATGAAGTAGACATCGAAACAGATTCTGATACATCTAATGTTCACATGCCATATGAAAATTTAGGGGCAGATGACAATGACGAAAATTACCATCTTCAAAATATCTTCAATATTGATGATGACGATGAAAATAATCATCCAAATAATGCACTGGAGCAGGTGTGTTTTAAAAGTAACATTTTTTGTTTATAAAATTAGCATCTGGTCTTATGATCGTTTTTACCATAATACATTGTTTTTACTGATCAAAAAATATTGTTTTTTATATTTCAAAAAGTTCTTGTTTTTATGAAAGTGGTTATACAAATAAACATTGTAAAAAACTGTCGAAAACTTATGGTTTCAACTTTCATTTTGTTTTTATTATGTCTATACTACATTTTTTCGTATAATTATTCAATTTCTTGTGTGTTTTCGGGAAAGTAGGATTCATCATCTTAAAAATTTCAGATTTATGTAAAAAAAACTAAAAAGAAAAAAGTTGCATCTTACAGTTTTTTTGTACAATATTAATAAATTAATAATATATATAAAAAAATATTACTAAAATAAAGATTATATTGAATTTTTTCAGTTGCGTGAAATTATATACGATGATTGTGACCTAACAAAAGAAGAAAGCGAAATCCTTATAATGAGTGCAGCTCTTCGTCATCATCTTACCGATGCGGCTTTACAGGACTTGATAAAACTAATCGACTGTCATCTGCCACGTAAATGCCATGTGTCAAAGTATTTATTTTTAAAATCCTTTCCGGAAAATAAGTTTTGTAAGTACTATTACTGTCCACGCTGCATTACTATTTTAAATTTTGTTAATCGTGAAGTTGTTGCCGAATGCGATAATTGCTCCACTATTTATAATCGACTAAATTTACAAAGGGAAAGGAAATATTTTTTACATCTACCTTTAAAATATCAATTAATTGCGTTAATTAATAGTGAAATTTATATGCATTTTCGAAAGGAAAGTGAGATTGAAAGTGACATAATAAATGGTACATTCTACCGAAAGTTGAAATCAAAAAATATTATTGGAATTAATGATATAACTATACAGTGGAATACCGATGGTGTTCAGTTGTTCAATTCTTCTTCGCGATCTATTTGGCCTATTTTAGTCACAATCAACGAATTGCCATATCGTCTGCGCAAATATCATATGATGCTAACCGGATTGTGGTTCGATTCTGTTAAACCCGTTATGAATACTTTTCTGAAACCTTTCATTGAAGAACTTATTGACTTGCATAATAACGGTTTTCAATGTACCACATTTATTCACAATGAACCAATTCAAATAAATGTCCATGCTCTTGTGGCTCCAGTCGATACTATTGCAAGACCAATGATTCAATGCATGAAGCAATTTAATGGAAAGTATGGATGTTCATATTGTTATCATAAGGGTAAACAGATTCGAATCGGTGATGGACGTGTACATAAAAATATTTATCCCGGTGATGTACGCATGCTGCGAAAAAGAAAACATTATGAAATGCAAGCTGAAAAAGCATTACAAGAGTCCAAACATATAAAAGGAGTCAAGTGTCCATCAATTGTGGTTCTTCTACCCGTTTTTAATATAATTTTATCTTTTCCACCAGAATATTTACATAGTATTGCAGAAGGTGTAATTAAACAATTTGTTATGGCATGGTTTGACTCCAACAATCACAAGCATATTTGGTCTTTGCGCAAACACGAAGCACGTTTCGATGTTAGATTAAAAAGTATTCATCCTCCGTCTGAAATAACCCGAATACCTCAATCGATTGCTCTTCGTAAATTATGGAAAGCATCAGAATTTAAAAATTTTTTGCTATATTATTCTTTAAGCTGTTTGAATGGATTATTACCAGAGAAATATGTAAAACACTGGTTGTTATTTGTTTATAGCGTGCATATTTTTCTTAAAACGAAAATTTGTGATGATGAGTATATTACTGCAACTTTTGCGATTCGAAAATTCGTGCTGGATATTGAAAAATTGTACGGCGAACATTTTATAAATTACAATATTCATTTATTATTGCATATACCGGCAGCAATTCGAAAATTTGGTGCGCTTTGGGCGTGGTCCACATTTCCTTTTGAAAGTTTCAACCATGTTTTACAAACTTCGTTTAATGGTACTCAATATGTACCTGAACAAATTTGTAAATTCTATTTCCGTCTTAATTATATTAAACGAAATAACATTTTTAATCGTCAGAACTGTAGCGCTAAAGGAAAGGCTGTATTTGATGCAATCATGAATGAATGTAAGGTCCAAAAATGTATTGAATATGAAGATACCTTAAGAGCATTTGGTTCCTCGCGTGAAATTCAATTAAATTTGACATATAAATTAAGTATAGAATTCTTAGTAGGGCAACGCATCAAAAATAATGCAATAACTTTTGAGCGGTTTATTTATAAAAATATTTTATATCATGGGACCAATTATTTCAGATTAATTAGGAGAACGAACAGCACAATAATAACAAAAGAAAAATCCATTTTAGTAATATTATATCTCTGTACTGTTGAAACGCTTACAGGTAAAAAACATAATGTGTTACTTTGTAATAAACTGCGAGTTCTTAACGAAGCGTTATGCAAAAACGGTAATATTTCATCGCAACATTTCTCTTATATCGTTGAAGAATCAGACAGTATTACATGTTGTCGACTTCGCGACATTGAAAATAAATGTGTTCGGGTTCCATTCGAAAATAATAATAAATTTTGTATTACACCTTTAGTAAATACTATTGAAACCGATTAAATATGTACATGCATCATGCATACATTTATTACATATATATAAACAATAAAAAACCAATGTTATATTACAAAAAATCCAAGTATTTTAATCTTTAATTTATATATATATACCTTTATAACGTACACTATAATAACCACACTCGTGTGTTCCGATCTGTGTAATAACTGAATTGTAGTTCCGTCTTGTAATCTGTCTACTGCAATAAGTTGTCCACCGTAATACTTGTATTACAATAATTACATGAGTATGGTTCGTCGAATGTAATATTTTCGTGCGGGATTACAATAACTACATGGATAACAATTCTCCGCCGGTCGGTCTTTTTCATAAGGGCAGAGCTACCTGAAAATAATAATAGTAGGGAGATTAGCTCAGATCCAGACACATCTATTATCTTAGACAACAGCGAGCCTGATGTTCCTGTGGAGGAACTAATCCAGAGCAGCCAATGCGCGAGAGGGGAGGAGAGCCAGCAGCAGCGGGAGAGCCAGCAACTGTAGAGGTTGGTCCGAACCTGAAAAAGAAAACGCGTTATTAATAAAGACATTTATAATGATGACAGAAGACGAGATAAATACCGAGTTCTTTGTGATATATATAACGATAATAATCGTTTTGATCTCTAATAGTTTTCTGTTGACCTACTTAATATTGACACATAGAGGTTATCGAGACTTTAATATTCATATTGCTCTGCCAAATGAGCCCATATGACAGCAAAACCGGAGTAGAGACAATAGCGAAAACGATAGCTTCGAATAAACGTTTATTTTATTTTATGTTGACCAAGGTCAGTTTTGATATTATATTTTATTAAAATATATTATGGTTGAATAGCATTTGATAGACATCGATAGCGTCTTATATTATTAGTATTTAAGTAAAGATACCTTTTGTACGTGTGAAATCGTTATAATTAATAGTTAGAGTGGCAGCGAGTCACCATATTCCAGAATAACCATGCAGGTTAATGTAATTCATATGTCAATGAATAATATGAAGTATGCGGAGCATACAAGCGTGAAATTTGTCGAATTACATTCGTACGAACGTCAGAATGCAGTCAGTATCGATTACGAACCAGGATTAATGATAATGACACATTCAAGGTCATTTTGTCAATTGAGACAATTTCTGTATTTCAATAATCAATATGGATTTAATATATCCCTACAAACATGTTCGTATACTTTTTGCGTGATGAAAAACGATATAGCGATATTTTACGAGTATTGAGATACTTTTTTTTATTTTATGGCTCAAATCGATTGATTTCCATATTAATTATTTTATTTTCATGTTAGAAACATGCGCCGATGATTTAAATATCATATATATAATCCTAACGAGGTTTCACCTTGTCAAGGTGACCTTCAAATGACCTTCGTCATTTGTGAAGTTAAACGAGTAAAACTAGTCTAGATATTTTCATTTGATCCTAAATAAGCGATCCATATGATAAAAGTTCAACTTTTGCCATTAATACGAGTTTTCACCTGAACAGGTGTACTTTTGCAATTAGCGTCAGATTGACTTAAGAATAACATAGAATTGTTCCTAGTGACATTTAGAAGCCACCCATATACTTTGTTTGTTAAATTTCTGATTATTTCTAATTGTTCATTAACGTAGTGAGATTTGTAATTAAGCCTAATTATGATGATTCGACGATATGTACGTGTTCCTAGTGACACCTGGAAAGAGAATCTGAGATGACTTTTGCAAATTTCACGATATTTCAATAATTGACATTTCAAGGTCAAGACTCGTAATAATTAACTTTTTATAATTTTTATGATTGATTATCATTCAGATAGCTTAAAGAAAGATACCTGTGAAGAAAAAACTTTAATTTTCCCATTATTAACAAAATAGACTTTTCAAGGTCATTCATTTAAATAATCGACTTTTTCGATATTTTATGTGCTAAATTCATTTGTTATGATTAGTTAACAATTTCCATGGAGGAAAATATACGATTTTATCAATATTAACGAAAGTTAATAATTAACGGCGAACTTTCGTTATAAGCGTAAATCTTTAATTTTAAGATTAAAAATAGATAATTTGGCTCAAAACGAATCCAATAAATCCTCAGTTACCCATATTAAAGCATTATTACAGATTTGCATAGATTTTGTAAACTTTTTATTGATTGAGAAAGATACGCATTTTATTGCATAAATTACATTGTAATGAAGCAAGAAGAGATATTCTAAAGATATAATTGCAAATTTATGCGTATATAATAATTTTTACATTCTCAAGGTCACATAAGTGATTATTAGAAATATTCATTGCAGAATCGATTTTCTGCTTAAATACAATTGATTGAATTGATTTTCAATGAATTGGATCCGTTTTACGTGCGAAAATAACGTGGAACGTTATTTTTCATAGATTTCCTATTAAAGGGGAAATACGCTATTATTCCTGCGGGAATAACTTTATACTTACCTGTACTTACCTGATGAGTCCGGAATATCCTTCGTTGCACAAGTGAAACCTGAAAATAAAGCAGAGATTAATTAACGCATATTAATGTGCGAAATTGCTAAAGGAAGAGGAATCATGCATCTAGGGATATACCTGGAAGGGATTCATCAGATTTTTATTAATTAGGATAAGAGTGTAAGGAAAAGGAGATCGTATGCAGTCGCATATAAATTTTAAATATTTGCATTAGTTTATTCTGTTGAAACGTCGGCAGTTGCCTTTGACGTAATTTGATATCTTTCATTTCTTGGAAAACCGTTGAACCGGATAAAACTTGTCGACTGCATGTTAGAGTGAGAACACGAATCTTACGCGGCCAATTCTGATTGGTTGTTGGAAGCGTGGTGGGATCGAGATTCCCCGACCAGTATATAAGCGAGCCCGAGAACTCTCTCGAGGTCTTTTCCCATCTGAACGTAGAGAGACTCACATCGTGTCGTACCGAGTTAAAAGGAGACAGAGTCTTTCACATCTCATAGCTTTTCGATCGTATACGCATTAAAGGGGAAAAGTGAGTCCACCGCGAGCGATTGTTGAGCGTTTCGTGTGGAATTGTACCCGGTAACGCCCGTTAGACGTCGGAAACCTTCTTCTTACATCGTTAGTGTACTTTGTACCGAAGTTAAATATATATTTGTTATATTCTTGATAAGTAATATCTTGTCGAGCAATTATTCAAAGATTCCTATCCTAAAATCCGGAAATCCGCGAACGCGAGTGTTCGAAACATCCATCGAGCCAGCTGAAAGGAAAATACTTTCTGGAAGGAAGGAAGCCATTGGTCAAAGCGATTCAAAGGCAAAAACGTTCTGTGTAAACGTTCAAAACACAGTGGCGACCGTATTATTTCAATACAAGTAAGTTTCAAATAATTCAAGACCACGTGTTCGGTCACAACCTAACCTAACATGATGATGAAAATGACCCTAAAGAAGTATTTGCGGTAAGTTATGTTTTTTATGTTACTGTAATAATTAGTAAGTTACATAAAGTTACTTCGCTCAATAAGAAATATATTAATTTTGCAAAGATTAAATTTTTTTGTAGTATCTAATGGAAAACAAAAACATTACAAACTGGAAGTCTTGGGATCCAAATAAATTAAAATCAGAAATAAGTCTTCCGTTGAAAAATAAAGACAATACACAGGCGTCATCATCGTCAGATAGTACATATAAGAAAAGAAAAACCACTCAAAATTCAAAGAAAACATTAGATGAGGTAAAGACTGAATTAGCAGATACTCTGAAAGTAAATGTGGAAGAGAAAAAGGAATATGAGATAGAATTGATAAAAGCTAAATTAGAAAAAGAAAAGCTTAAAATTGAATTATTAAAAGTATTAATCAAAAAAGAAAAAGAGGGAAATACAAAAAAATTAAAAGAAAATAGAATTTTTAAAATCTAAGTCGAACATTACAAATTTTGCAATATTAATATAATGTTTTGTTAGGTTGTGACCGGACGATGTCACTTAAAGGCACGGATCACGCGTTATGGTTTCCCTTTTCACGGTCGCCACTCGGTTTAACCTCTAACTACCGAGAAGGTCGGGGGACTTCGTATCCCTTTCTAACGATATGCTTTATGTTTCAGATGGACGCCCAGGATGGACCGTCGATGCTGCTTTGGCTCCCCGGATCCTCGCTTTACATCGCCTACCGGATCACCAGATGTCTCCCTAATTATTACTAATTACTCGCTAATACTCCTTCTTTGTTTCAGCTCCTGCCCCGGATGGATCACCGCTGCTGCTGGACATCCCCGGATCCTCGCTTTACATCGCATACCGGATCGTCGCTGGACCACGATTGATCATCGCCGTTGGACAAGGTAAGTACAAGGTGAGTATGGGCAATTATGTAATTAATGTTGAGACTTTTGTTTGAGAATTATAAATTCTTTAATTGTAGCTTATTCTTCCAGCACTACAAGCCGTTTCACAATCGTCGTACTTATGCTTCGCAACGTCGAATAAGTCGCACAATTATTTATCACTCGGTTATACAATGTTCGTGTTCACAATCAACGCCGGAGTATTCGGTGGTTGTATACGATAATTAACACCGTCCGTACAATATGTCGTAGCCGCGCAACACGATGTTCGCGGTTGTAGTATACTCGATATGTACTTCCCGAAATTAATAAAGTATCCGAATTTCAACTCGTCGTTATCGGCTAACACTCGATCATAATGGCAGCTGTGTGCCTCTTGCTATTGTAGAACGAGATAATTTAACGCGATAGTACGCGGGAGTTCCCGATTGTTGAGTATAACACGTATGCTGTGAGCGCGGAGTGAAACACGTCTTATCGCTACGGCTATACCCGAGAGACTGCCAAGAGCGGCGCGGCTCGCGCTGGCTCCCCACCGCTGTGGGCTATCCCCACTCTTGGGTTGTTTTCGCCGATCGCCGTGACGTCACGACTTTCTCTTTCGTTTTTGCTTGTTATTCGACTCGATTCCATATTACGCCGCGTGATAGTCACGCCCGTCCCCGATGACTCTCTACACGGAGTTCCCGAGTGGAAATTTCCGCTCGCGGTACCGTGTTCGGACCTTCCTCTCTTGGTGCCGCTGCACCAAGTTTTCCCCTTTGTTGTTTGGCGGGCGCCGTTGACGCCGACCCGTGCGCATCCCTCCGGGGATGCTCCTGATGCCGTTTCCGGGTCGTTTCCCCGTGGATGATGTCCGGGTGCGTTGGTGGTCGTCGGCCGTTGGCGCCGACCCGTGCGCACCATCTTGCGGATGCCCCTGATGCTGGTTCCGGGCCAACTTCCTGCGGAAGTCGTCCAGGTTCGTTTCTGGTCGTCGGTCGTTGACGCCGACCCCATG
Organism: Temnothorax unifasciatus; assembly: GCA_030770225.1. Classification (NCBI taxonomy): domain Eukaryota; kingdom Metazoa; phylum Arthropoda; class Insecta; order Hymenoptera; family Formicidae; genus Temnothorax; species Temnothorax unifasciatus. Next base: position 28,627 of record JASTWK010000606.1, read on the forward strand.
GTCGTGTGTCCTACGTGTCGGGGAAGTGGTTCTTTGCCCCCTTCCCGTGAAAGACGTCTCCTTCGCGAACTCGGGAACCCATGGTTCGGTTATGGCGCCGACCTCCTGGGCGTGTGTCCCAGGTGTCAGGCAAGTGATTCCTGGCCCTCTTTTCCGCGGAATGTGCTCTGCTCGCGAACTAGGAAACCTCTGGTTCGATTGTGACGCCGACCCGATGGTCGCGTGCCCTAGGTGTCAGGGAAGTGATTTCTGACCCTTTTCCCCGCAGACAATGCTCGGCTTGGGAAGTAGGAAACCTATGGATCGATGATGGCGCCGACCCGATGGTCGCGTGTCCCAGGTGTCAGGGAGCTGGTTACTGCCCTTGCTTCCTGGGTAAGATGTCCCGTTCGGGAACTAGGAGGCCGTCGGTCCTATGACGACGCCGACTTCACAGTTGGGTGTCCCAGGTCCTGGGAAAGCCGTTGGCGGCCTTTCTTCCTGGAGATTGCCGCGGTTTGTTTTGCCGCGCGCTTATGTGGGTTAACGCGTCGCGTAGAGTCGAACGGAGTTTACCCCGAAACAAAAGGAATTGATCTTTCGCGGACTTAAAGCTACGTATCGCTCGCTCCGCACGCCGTCGTCTCCTCTCCTCAGTCCTCGTCGGTCTCGCCGCTCAACGGGCTGAGAAATTCGTCAGAGGGAGGGTCGATCCTACCCTCTGGAACGGGGATCCAATAGATCGGGGGCCGGATCTCTATAATCGGGCTCCCCGTGGTCTCCCACTCCGGATCGGACCCTGGTAGCCCTCTCAATGACGCGTCGGGTGTCCCCGGGACGCGCTCGTGCCCTTGGGGCGTGGCTGCCTCGCCCGCGCGCGTCGTGCCCGCTGGCACTACGACCCGTTCGAGGATCACTCGCGGTGACCCCCGCTGTCGTACGACCGACCTTGGAGAGAGCGGTCGCAAGGTTAGGTTGTTAACATTAAATCGATGTTTTTTTATTTTTTTAATTTTTATTTACATTCAAAGACTTAAAAAACGTTTTCACAACACCTCCACGGAAAATTCGACTTTCCATGCCTGTAGAGAGGGGCGAAAGCGGCCAATTTCACGCCAGGTGCCGCATAGGAATCACACGAGTCTGAAAAAGCTTTCGCCCCGAGGTGCACACGATATTTTTCACAATACCTTTACGGAAAGTTCGACTTCCATGCCTAGAGAGAGGCGAGAGTGGTCAATTTCAAGCCAGGGCTTACTTTCCTTCTTAGAACGGAAAGTAACCACTTTCCTCCCTGTTTAACGGGTGGAAAGTAATCACTTTCCGCCCTAGGGAAGAAAGTAACCACTTTCCGCCCTAGGAAGGAAAGTAAGCCCTGGCTTGAAATTGACCATTCTCGCCTTTCTCTAGGCATGGAAGTCGAACTTTCCGTAAAGGTATTGTGAAAAATATCGTGTGCACCTCGGGGCGAAAGCTTTTTCAGACTCGTGTGATTCGCCGCCCTCGCCTTCGGCTCGGGCGGAAAACTTCACACTCGTCTGAAAAACGCTACTTTCGCCCCTTGGTGCACAAAATACTAAAGTATATTCATACTTAAAGAATATTTTAAGACGCATTCATAGCGTTTTAAAAGTAGATCAATAATTTAAAAATTATTTTATTTATATTAAAAAATGAAAAAATGAATACCTGTGTTATAACTTTTAGGTTTTAAAGTTGCACAATATTTCCTTGTTAGTTTTTGTGCATCTTGTGCCAAAATAAATTAAAACATGCATATATTTAAAGGATTTTGTATTTATTAAATGATAGAAAAAGGAAACTTTTATTATCTGTTGCTAGAAAAAAATGTGATATTAATGTTCTGAATGTTACAGATATATTAATTTTATTTAGTTTTACAAGTTCTATGTATGAATTGTATACATACATGAATATAAGTAGTAAAAGATTTTTCTCATGAGAATAAATACAAAATATAAAGATATACGTTTATTTATTTTATAAAAATAAGTACAAAAGTATTAGTAGATATATTATTTTATACTATATTTTATGTATTATGTATACAATACAAACTGTACATGCAACTGTAAGTACAAAATGTATAAAAGTTTCTAAAATAAAATTTCCATGAATTATATTAATCTTACTTATCATTGAAATTCTAATTAATAAGTTTTCATTAAATAAAAATGTTTACTTCATATCAATGTAAATACTTATTAATAATCGATTTTGCACATCCTTGCCATTCTTCACACACCTATCATGTTGTCTTGTAACGTCTTTCTTACGTGCTCAAAAAATTAATCTATTATAAAAAAAGTTTATTATGTAGTATTACAGTATATTCTTTTGACTAATGATTGTCACCATTACCTTTCAAAATATTCCACCATTTTACGTTGCACATCAGTGACATTTCTGTTACTCTTATTTATGTCTTGTATTAAAACAACCCGGGAAAAAATGGAGGAGATCTGACCATGTCTGATTTGATAAAATAAGATACAACGAGATCTGAAATTCAAGTAAAGTCAGATCTGATTGGATACAATTTTATCTCGCCAGATCTGCACGGCCATATCTGATCACATGCAGCCAGATATGCTGAACTATAATCCGATCTTACCAGATCTGACCATTGCTGCCGTTTGATATTGAATCGTAGATCCAATCGGATCTCTTTCGATCTAATCGGACATTATCTGATTGCTTCAGATCTCCTGAAATATGAGCAGACTTTACGCCTCAGATCTTGTCGGATCTGAGCAGACCTAGCCAGACATTGGGACCGAAGGCTTTGCCTTCGGCCCCGGCTTCGAGCCGTATTGACCCACAGCAAATAAATACGATGAGCGGATGCGAGCGTACAGCCCGCTGGAATCCCCGGGCAAAGTGACAGCCTCATCATCATAGGCGAGGTGATGCAGGTGGACCAGCAGGACGAGCCGGATTCCCAGGAGGAACCGAGTTTCCAGGACCTGTAAATAAAGAAAGAAAACCTTTTTTTTATATTACTATTTTAAGATATTATATATGTGTGTGTTAGATATAAATAATAGATAAAGATTAGAGTTACGCGAACGTGGGCGTTAAAGTAGATTAAGCTATTTTGATTTACACTCAGTTACACGACACTACACTATCGACACTTTTAAGCGTGCATCCACGCATAACGATCTAGCGATGAATGCAGATCGATTTTATTTGATAATATTATTTTTCATTCTAATTCTATTCGCCATATTTGCAGTTTATATGATTTTGCTTATTCATTCGAATCAGATTACAGTTACACCTTGTGCATTACCATAATGCAATTCAAAGAATTTCTTGTCGTCTCAGTGATAATATTTTTACCGATTTTCATAGCATTTCCAAATATGGAAATGATTTTGACACTCTACATCTTATTTACACTTTACATGATTATTTTAATTAGGCCCGTTGAGCCATAGCGATGCTATTGCCGAGGTGCAGAAGCCGCCGGGTGTAGTACACTCGTGCGCGCGCGTACTTAATAATAAGATGCGTTAGATTTTAAGTAAATGACGGGAAAGGTGGTAATAATTAGAATTGCCACAAGATTTTATTGATTTTATGTTGATTTCGATTATTTATTTTCAAGAATGCAAGCCTTCAGCCATAATAGCAATTAGATTCACAACATTACGAAATAACGTCATCATATCTACACTTTACACGAAATTACATTCAACTCATAGAATTACATCGGGAAATACCGAAAAATAGCGATTTCGAGCGTTATTCGCATCTGCACTCGATTGCACTCGACTGCACCTGCAATACTTTTCATTCAGATAATTAACTACCACTGATACATCTACACTTTTGATAGAATAACATGTTTTTAATAGTTTCACAGCGAATCATGTCTTTTGCAATCGACCTAGGGTCATACACGCATTGCACTCGTGTGCACCTGCTACACTTTACACTCATAGTGACAGGGGATGGAAATACCCGTTAGATATTTACACTTTTGATAGAATTAACAATTTCGAGTCATTATACAACAGTTCCAACCGTCGATCAACGATCCAGCTCAATAATGACATTTGCACCTGCGTGCACTTGCCACACTTTACCGATATCGCTGAAGGAGGCGAATTTCATTGTTTTATTTACACTTTAGACAGAAGGAGCCCGAGGAGGCTTAATTACGTTGATTTAGATTCTTTTGCAATGGTTTGCGGTATTAACAAGAGTTGCACTTTGCTGCACTCTACTGCACTTTTTACACTTTTTTATTAGTCTTACCGCGGCAATGTTTTAAATGCGATTACGTTTATTTTAAAGTTTATTTCCTGTCAAATGCAACAGTATTAGGAAGCGATTATGCGTTTATATTATTATTTTTGATTTCATACTTACCTGTGTGATACTTACCTTATTATCGCCGCAAAAACGGTGAATCCGGACGATCCCTCGATGATGTTGACAAACCTGAAAAGAAAGAGAATATTAAACAAAAGGATAATGGCTTATCCATAGAGACTTACCTGTCATCGCGGGATGGTTCGTACGACACTTTCGAGTGTCATTCGGAGTAGCTCCGAGTGACACTTTTCGCACCGCGTGCGAATCAATGCCGGTGCAACAACGCGTCGCGAGTACACGTTGTTGCACTCCTCTCGCAGCACACCGACACGAAAATCGGAGCTGGGCCACAGATCAGCCCAGCGCGCGGGTTATTAAGAAAGGAGGTGTAGGAGTGTAGTACCAACTACACCTTCGGGCAAACGAGACATGGGCGTGCCGTGAGAAGCCAGCGACAAATGGCCGGAGAGAAATGCGCATGCGTAAGCACCAAAGTGGGGGAGAAAGAACCGTCTCTCCTGGACAGTTCTCTGCGAGATTTCAAAGCGTCAAGACGTGTTCCTCGCTAGTCTTTGAAGTGTTAAAACGCGTAGAAAGTAATTCGAAGCGATTAACCGTGATAAATACCAAAGAGAAAGAGAGCTTATCCCGTGGCCGTACACGTAAATACGTGCGATATAAGACCTTCCCGCACAATTCCGGGATCGCGCAAATATCTCGAACACTCCTACGTAAACGCGTCCGAAGGCGATACATAATTGTATTCGTGAGTCGTGGTGTAGTGAGAAATAAACTTTATTATTATTTGTTTATACAAACAAAAGCCTAATTATTGAATCCCCGCAAGAATCCTTTTCCCGCGAGCGAAAACCGTTACAAGGGCGTGGTCGTGCCTGTCCATGCAAGTCTGAGACGCAGTTGCGGCGGCCATCTTTGCCAGGAGGAGAGCGAGGGAATTCTTCAGCGACAGCAGCTGGGCTTTCTGTGTTGAGGCCTGAAAACACAGTGGCGACCGTTATCACAGCCAAAGTAAGTGGCTACGTGAAATATTTAGATAATATATTCGTTGTTCCGGTCACAACATATCTTGATCTCACCAGATAAGACCAATCTTGGCTTACAAAGTTGTGTTGCTGATTCAATCAGATCTCTTCAGATCTTGCCGGATCTGAGCAGACCTTGCCAGACATATCTTGATCTCACCAGATAAGACCAATCTTGGCTTACAAAGTCGTGTTGCTGATCCAATCAGATCCCTTTCGATCTTGCCGGATCTGAGCAGATCTCGTCAGTATGGAACATATATAAATTTCTTCGTTCTCAAATCGTCCATTATTAATTTTTACACCTAATGTTGGACATTATATCAAATATAATATTAACTCTGTAAAGGAAAAGTTTAAATGATTTTTGGTCAAAAAATCAATTAATTTTTATATTAAAAATAGTTTTCTCAATTTGAAAACATTAATATATATAATAAATATAGTCTCTGCCAATTTGATAATAATTGTTAATTTCGACACCATATTTAGAATTTATTATAAATATTTCATTAAAAAAGTGCCATGCAAAATTAATTAATAATAGGTAAATATAAAAGATTAATGTATATATGTATGTATAAAACATAAATCTTTTAAATTATTTTGCAAACATACCTTATAATTTAAACTGATAAAATAATATAATCACACATAAACTTATAGTCATATAAGATTATATATGATCAGATCATAATGTTGCATCTCAAAGTATCCAATAGATGGCATCCGACGGAATCTGATTCTCTTATTTAAAATTTGATGAACAGTGGTATAAGAACGGTATCAGATACGGCAGTGTCGTGCGCCAAGTTATGTAAATCGTGGAACGGCACAACTTTTGTATCGTGGAGTCCACTTTTATAATAAAGTAACATATTTAAAAAATAACATTTGAAAACAACAATTTTCTGCAGTTGATGGACACCGGATCGGATCGGATCTACTCATGTCTGATTGGATCTGATCAGATAGGGCCAATATTTTGATCAAACCAGATCTGAGTGGATTGGATCTGATGAGATCTGATCAAGTCTGTTCAGATCTCTTCCATTTTTTCCCGGGAATAGCATTATTATATGCTTCGGGATTAGTTATAATTTCCTCTTTATCGTGTTGAATAATGTTGTGTAACACTGCTGTTGCAACAATAACAAGAAGCATTTTCTCAGGTGTGCGAAAACGTGTTCCAACAGATAAAATTGGAAATGTCATCTTCCATATACCGAAAAAACGTTCAATTTTTAAACGCGTTCTGATTTGAGCTTCATTATAGAGGTGCCCGGGAAAAAATGGAGGAGATCTGACCATGTCTGATTTGATAAAATGAGATACAACGAGATCTGAAATTCAAGTAAAGTCAGATCTGATTGGATACAATTTTATCTCGCCAGATTTGCATGGCCATATCTAATCACATGCAGCCAGATATGTTGAACTATAATCCGATCTCACCAGATCTGACCATTGCTGCCATTCGATATTGAATCGCAGATCCAATCAGATCTCTTCCGATCTAATCGGACATTATCTGATTGCTTCAGATAATGTCTGATCTCCTGAAGTACGAGCAGACATTACGCCTCAGATCTTGTCGGATCTGAGTAGACCTAGCCAGACATATCTTGATCTCACCAGATAAGACCAATCTTGGCTTACAAAGTTGTGTTGCTGATCCAATCAGATCTCTTCCGATCTTGCTGGATCTGAGCAGACCTAGTCAGACATATCTTGATCTCACCAGATAAGACCAATCTTGGCTTACAAAGTTGTGTTGCTGATCCAATCAGATCTCTTCCGATCTTGCCGAATTTGAGCAGATCTCGTCAGTATGGAACTTACAAAAATTTCTTCGTTCTCAAATCGTCCATTATTAATTTTTACACCCAATGTTGGACATTATATCAAATATAAGGTATTTATATAGAATAGCTACTGCACCTAAAAAATTAATAAAAATAGGCTCATTCGACACATTTTGGTACGAAACGAAAGAATCTGGCAGAAAAATGCGGCGGTCTGCCCTGCGAAGCAAGATATTTAGCGTTAAAGTTGACGATTCTTAGGTTAGAAATCCTGTCATACCGACGTGATGTAGCGATGTAGCGATCATGAACATGCCCCGCGGCCACATGCGCATGCTCCGTGGCCGCACGCGCATGCAAAAGTGTGCGAATTTTAAACGTATGCATACTTATAATGCATAAATATAAATATGTACTTTTCATATACCAACTATTCTCTGCTTTAACAAATTATTTCTGCTACAGATATTAAGCGTTGAAGTTAACGAAACAGAAATAATTTATTAAAGCAGAGAATAGTTGGTATATAAATATGTGCTTTTCATATACCAACTATTCTCTGCTTTAACAAATTATTTCTGTTTTATTAACTTCAACGCTTAATATCTGTAGCAGAAATAATTTGTTAAAGCAGAGAACAGTCGGTATATGAAAAGTACATATTTGTCGACAATGTCGACTTGACAAGTTATGAAATCTTTGTTATTTATTTGCTCGACTGAATACATTTGGAGGTTGTAAATAATAATCTGAAATTGAGTGCGTTAAGGTCGCTGCGCTTGTGGCCACAGAGCTGACAGAGTATGCGCGTGTGGCCTGGTGTGGCCGCGGGGCATGTTCATGATCGCTACATCACGTCGGTATGACAGGATTTCTAACCTAAGAATCGTCAACTTTAACGCTAAATATCTCGCTTCGCAGGGCAGACCGCCGCATTTTTCTGCCAGATTCTTTTGTTTCGTGCCAAAATACGTCGAATGAGCCTATCTTTATTAATTTTTGAGGTGCAGTAGCTATTCTATATAAATACCAAATATAATATTAACTCTGTAAAGGGAAAGCTTAAATGATTTTTGATCAAAAAATCAATTAATTTTTATATTAAAAACAGTTTTCTCAATTTTAAAACATTAATATATATAATAAATATAGTCTCTGCCAATTTGATAATAATTGTTAATTTCAACACCATATTTAAAATTTATTATAAATATTCTATTAAAAAAGTACTATGCAAAATTAATTAATAATAGGTAAATATAAAAGATTAATGTGTATGTGTATATATAAAACATAAATTTTTTAAATTATTTTGCAAACATACCTTATAATTTAAACTGATAAAATAATATAATCACATATAAACTTATATAGTCATATAAGATTATATATGATCAGATCATAATGTTGCATCTCAAAGTATCCGATAGATGGCATCCGACGGAATCTGATTCTCGCATTTAAAATTTGATGAACAGTAGTATAAGAACGGTATCAGATACGGCAATGTCGTGCTAAGTTGCGCCAAGTTATGTAAATCGTGGAACGGCACAACTTTTGTATCGTGGAGCCCACTTTTATAATAAAGTGGCATATTTAAAAAATAACATTTGAAAACAACAATTTTCTGCAGTGGATGGACACTGGATCGGATCAGATCTACTCATGTCTGATTGGATCTGAGCAGATATAATAGATTATTCTCGTTACATATCTGACTTTATCCGCTAAGATCGGATCAGATCTACTCATGTCTCATTGGATCTGATCAGATAGGGCCAATATTTTGATCAAACCAGATCTGAGTGGATCGGATCTGATAAGATCTGATCAAGTCTGTTCAATCTCTTTCATTTTTTCCCGGGTGCTCTGCAGCTGTTGTCGGAGAGTGTAATGGACACATAATATACGATAAGTTTGGATATCCAGAATCTGCTAAAAGTACACTGTCACCAAATGTGCCTGCTTTAAATAAACTTTTTATTCGTGAATGATTGAAAATAGTGGAATCATGTGTAGATCCTGGCCATCGTGCCACAATATCTATAATTTCCAATTTAGCATTAACGACAACTTGTACATTAAAGGAAAACCAGCCTTTTCTATTTCGATATAATTCACTCTCTTTTTTACCTGTATTAGAGAAGGTTATTATGTAAAAAGTTATTATGTAAAAAATGTGTATATATATATGTATATACAGGGTGATTCGAAACTATCGTTTGTCCTTAAAATGTCGTATTCCTGACTTAATTTTGAGACGATTTTTCCTTTACCAAAACTTTGTCCGAAGCTTATTTTTTAAGTTATTACAATAAATAGTCAGCGAATCACGGAACGAGTACGGAAGGTAGGCAGGGGCGGCGCGACTCACCGTCCGGCGCGGGTGATTATGTGGGGTGCTCGCTGCGATCAAGCGATGTACGCGTACACACATTACACACACACAATTACTCACTCATTTATTCTTACCTTGCAGAGATTCGATCTCTTCATACTGCTGATGAATATTTGCTCATAACCGTTGATAAATGAGACGTTTCCATGTGCGAGAGACACACCGAGTAATAAGCGAGAAGTTTTTTCTTTGACAAATTGTATCACGCATCGACACGTTCACAGATTTACTCACGCACTTGACCGATAAGATTAATAAACAAATCTACCGGTTTATCACTGTTAATTACTACCGATTAACCGTTCGATGACTGAGAATTACTCGAAGAAAGAAACACATTACGCACAATCACATCACAGTAAAAGGAAAACTTCTACTTGATTACATCACAGTAATTAAGTAGAAGTTTTCCTTTTTTTATTAATTGTATCACGTAATCAATACCTTTACGAATTTACTCGCGCACTCGATGAAGAACAATTATAACGGTTAATGCAATTAATTACTACCGATTAATTAATTATTAAAATCACTTTAAGAAAGAAACGCGTTAAATACTTAACTGCACAGCGCACTGTTAAGCCTATTAACACAATGCTCGACGCGGAGACTTCGCGACGACAACAAGCTGTCAACAGGTTATGTTGGTACTAGCGCTGCCGAACGTAAACATGTGACATTATGGAGGATTCACACTGCGTTTGATTGCGTCTCCATTACGCGTGATTGGCGCGAGACACATGTCTTGTAATTGGCTGAAACCTCCGCGGTACTTACGAAAACGTGTAGCACGTGTAGCACGTGTAGCATTACTGCGAATACAAGATGTTCCACGTAGAAATGTGTTGGTCGCTCTGAAAAGAGCGGATTTATCTTTGCTCGCTCTGAGAAGAGCGGATTGGTTTGAAGTCGGAAAAATTTTATAACAGGTGCTCAAAATTACCACCATCCATTCTAACGCAAGCTCTTATGCGTTTTAATAAGTTTCTCTCGACGTTCTCCATCATTTCTTCGTCGATGGCCCAAATAGCATGTCGTAATCTCGTATCTAAATCGTCGACATCCTGGGGAAGCGTTTTATAAACTTTTTTCTTACAATATCCCCATAAAAAAAAATCTAAAGGATTGAGATCCGGAGATCTTGCGGGCCAACGTATCGGACCGTACCGACCCATCCAGCGTCCAGGAAAGTGCTCATTCAAGTAATTTGTAACAATTCTGGCGTTGTGTGGCCCAGCACCGTCTTGTTGAAACACAATCTTGTTTCTCTCCAATAATGGAACTTCTTCTAAGAAATCTGGTAGATTATCTCTTAAAAGTTCCACGTACGTTTGGCCAGTTAAAATATCCGAAAGAACAATCGGACCAAGTATTTGAGTTCCCATTATTCCAGCCCACAGATTTATCTTCCAGCGAGTTTGGAAGCTTCTGGGTCGCGTAACTGTGGGATTTTCATCGCTCCAAAAATGCATATTATGCGAATTAAAATGTCCTTCTCGTGTGAATAATGATTCATCACTGAATATCACGCGAGAAGCGAATCTGAGATCTCGATCTACTTTTCTCAGAAAATCTTCGCAGAACGTTCTTCTTGCATGATGATCTCCTGGTTCTAAATGTTGCACGCGTGTGTAGTGAAATGCGTGCAACTTTTCTTCTTTGAGTACTTTTTGTACAGTTCCATAGGATAGATTGAGTTCTCGAGCAACCACCCGAATACTCGTTTCAGGATTATGCTCGAAAGCACGTACAACTTGCACCATGCGCCGCAAATTTCTCGCCTCGCGATCTCTCCCAGTGTCGTGCATGTTCGGAAGGACATTGCCAGTCTCGTATAATCTTTGAGCTGCTCGAAGTATGACGGGAGCCGACGGATGTCTTGCAGCTACGTAATACTGCCCGTGACACTCGCCAAGTGCCATCAGCATGTCGTAATATTCTTCGTTTGTGTATCGTACTGCCATATCGTCCTCTTAACGCTTCTAATAATCGAGGGATTATTGATTCCAGTGTCGATCGCTCTATCAAGAGACACGGTAGTGTCTCGCGCCAAGTACACGCGGAGCGAGACCAACCGTGACTCTTTTACGCGACGCGACGATTTGCAAGTACTCGAGATGTTGAGATCTCGATAACGAGTGAACGGATCAAGTTCTAAATAGGCTTGATCGATAGCTTGGGGTCGATTTGGGGGGGGGTCCGTTCTTTTCATTTTTCCGCTACGTGCCCTACGAGCGGAGATATTGCGACGCAAAGTCCAAATGTGAAAATTTATTTTTAAGATACTTCTTCTACGTCGACCGCTCTCATCTATATAACGAATATAACATACATGTAACAGAGAAATGTCACTTTCACTTTTTCGACACTGGCGGCTAACGGCGTTAGTATCGCAGTGCAGTGCAGTCTGCACTGCAGTGCAGTGCAGTGCAGTGCAGTGCAGACAGCGCGGACAGTGCGGACAGCGCGCTGTCACAGTTATAACCTATTATAACCTAACACGGTAGTGTCCCGCGTCAAGTACGCGCGGAGCGAGACCGACCGTGACTCTTTACACGCGACGCGACAATTAATATTTTTTCTGATTCAAGGTGATTGTTTTATATTTACATGTAATTATTCTATTGTTATACGACGCGAAGCGAGACCGCATCGTGACTCTTTTACGCGACTAAGTGCATGTGACAGGAATTATAATAGTTTACGTTTATTACGTGAATATTACTTCTGTAGTAACTTATACGAACGATATCATCGTAGTTACTATAAATCTCCTGTTTATGCGGAGGAATTATCGTATTGTTCGTAAGTTACTACAGAATTAAGTAACGCTCGCGTATACGTAGTATAGGTTAGATTACAAATAGGATTCTTACAAATTTTACATAAAACGCGAGATTCACTTATGGGAGCTTTCCAGCAAGCGACACAAGTCGACACAGGTATCGTTTTATCTTTGTTACTCATTGCCAAAAAAGAAAGATAGAACGAACGTTTGTGTCGACTTGTGTCACTTGCTGGAAAGTTCCCTATGTATGCAAGTTTAATGCGAAATAATTTTCCTAATGTTAAAAATAACACGATGTTATATATGCGGTTTGATATATATATATATATATATATTTCTGCCCAGTGCTCTGAATGTTATGTGATGTTTAAATAATTGAAATTTTTGTTTCAAAATATATTGAACATTTACAGCGGCATGAGTGAAGAACCCGATTCAAAACCCGACGATGCATTATGCGAAGCGTATAAGATAAGAAAGAAATTGACACGATTCTGTCGAGCTTGCTGAATAGTGTAACAAGTAGAATGCTAACAGGCCTTGCCAGAGACGCAATAATAGAACTTATTATGCGTAACATTTATTATATCGCATTAGACTGGGCCGAGCGATTTGTCGAACTTCGCGGTTTGCAAAAATTAATGGAGGTGGCCGGTGAAATGGAGGGATACGAATTCAAGTCCTCGATAGACATCACATCGTCCACACGAACTAAAACCAGTATGTGTTTAACAAAAATATATGAAAACATGTACTGTGATGCTGCTGAGGAAAAATTTATCAACGCTATTACATAAAACGCGAGATTCACTTATGGGAGCTTTCCAGCAAGCGACACAAGTCGACACAGATATCGTTTTATCTTTGTTACTCATTGCCAAAAAAGAAAAATAGAACGACGTTTGTGTCGGCTTGTGTCACTTGCTGGAAAGTTCTCTATGTATGCAAGTTTAACGCGAAATAATTTTCCTAAATGCAAAAATAACACGATGTTATATATGCGGTTTGACGTGAATATATATATATATATACATATATATATATATATATATATATATATATATATATATATATATATATATATATATATATATATGTATATATATATATATATATGTATATATATATATATATATATATATATATATATATATATATATATATATATAATTTCTGCCCAGTGCTCTGAATGTTATGTGATTTAATACGAAGATGAAGCTGAGATGTCTTCTGACGAAGACAATGCCGAAAAATCCCCGCAGTCAGAAAATGTACAATCTGATGGCCCCCGCGATTAAGAAGATTAAGAAAAATCCAGATGTAGATACAAGTTTCTTGCCGGATAAGGAAAGGGAGGAGGACGAAAATAAACTTAGGGAAGAATTGAGGCAAGAATAGGGTAAAAAGCAGAACGCGTTGAAGGAAGAAGAAATTGAGGTCACATTCAGTTATTGGGATGGATCTGGCCATCGTCGGAGTGTTACAATGAAGAAAGGTGAATGTCTCAGTGATTTAGAGATACTCCAGTGTCACTTTTGGAGTAACATTGGTGTGATATATAATGTTCTGCTGCATAAATTAAATTTTCAGATACAGGTAATTCTATCTATCAGCTTCTTCAGAGATGTTTAGAAGTTCTGAGGCGTGAATTCAGCGAGCTTAAAACAGTAATGGCAGATCAGTTAATATATGTTGAGGAGGTTCTTATATTACCGCACCATTATACGTTTTACAATTTTATTGTAACTAAGGTAAAGATACTAAATGATAAAACTTATGAAGCAATATCACAATGTTGGCATGTTATTTTAACGTATGTAAAATTGCAATTAGGTACGAGGAAAGAGCGAGCCCCTGTTCACATTGACGTTCACAATGATATTCGTTATGCACGATGCTTCTTTCGAAACCGAAAAATCACATGCCGGAAAAGTTTTACTTAGGTATTTATCATTAAAAGAATACTTTGTATAATTCTCTTTTATGTTATTTCTCATTAGATCATGGTATGAAAGAAACAAACACATTTTTCCAGCAAGTAGATGGGAACCTTTTGATCCAACGAAAAGTTACGATAAGTATACAGTATCGGATAAAAATAGGAAGACAGATAAAACTGATAAACTTAGATTCAACGAATTGTCCAATTACGTTTAAAGTATTCAGATTCAAAGGACTGTAATTTAGTAGAGCTACATAATCGAGTAAATGAATTAAATATTATCACATAACTACATGAATTAAAATCACAGTCCTTAAAAATACAATGTAGCTACAATATATATATGTATATGTGTATATATATATATATATATATATATATACACTCGTACAAAAAAAATAGGGAACACTTCATGAACTCTAAAAATTAGGCTATTTTCAAACTGCTGTAAGTCGGCGAAAAATTATCGTAAAAAAAAATTTAAAAAAGCATTTTGAAGCTTGAAGTTTCAACTTTAACGCACTTTCGGTGGATTTTTAAATTTTTTTATTTTCTCTGTTGTACGCCTTAAAAAAGAACACATTGTTTTGTTCCTTAAAATTAACTTATGTTTGACTACTTGAAACTTAATTAAAAAATTTTTTTTCAAAAAATTCAATTAACGTTTCATAAACTACATAATTTTACCTACAAAATGCTTTTTTTTTAATTTTCCTACGATTTTTTTTGACCGATTTACACGACTTTGAAGCAAACCCTGTATTTTTTAGAAAAAATGACGTAACTCGATGAAAAATCATCGTAGAACAAACAAAAAAAAAGCATTTTAAAGCTCAAAATGTCAGCTTTAACGTGGTTTCGGTGACTGTAAAAAATTTTTCTGTCTTCCTTATTTGGTGCTAAAATTAAAAATGTTGATTTATTCCTTAAAATTACACATTTTTAACACTCTGCAGTTTGATAAAAAATTTTTTTTCACAAAATTCAATACAAATACCACAAGCTGTAACATTTTACCTACAAAATGCTTTTTTTAAAATCTTCCTACGATTTTTTTTGACCGATTTACACAATGTTGAAGTTAACCCTTTTTTTCTTGAAAAATGACATTTACCGCCGACATTAGCATTAACCAATGTGCACCACGTGGAGGTTGTCGGTCGGATTTTGCACATCGTGTGTGTGTGTGTGTGTGTGTGTGTGTGTGTGTGTGTGTGTGTGTGTGTGTGTGTGTGTGTGTGTGTGTGTGTGTGTGTGTGTGTGTGTGTGTGTGTGTGTGTGTGTGTGTGTGTGTGTGTGTGTGTGTGTGTGTGTGTGTGTGTGTGTGTGTGTGTGTGTGTGTGTGTGTGTGTGTGTGTGTGTGTGTGTGTGTGTGTGTGTGTGTGTGTGTGTGTGTGTGTGTGTGTGTGTGTGTGTGTGTGTGTGTGTGTGTGTGTGTGTGGTGTGTGTGTGTGTGTGTGTGTGTGTGTGTGTGTGTGTGTGTGTGTGTGTGTGTGTGTGTGTGTGTGTGTGTGTGTGTGTGTGTGTGTGTGTGTGTGTGTGTGTGTGTGTGTGTGTGTGTGTGTGTGTGTGTGTGTGTGTGTGTGTGTGTGTGTGTGTGTGTGTGTGTGTGTGTGTGTGTGTGTGTGTGTGTGTGTGTGTGTGTCACAGTAGAGATAATGACTCCGCAGCTCGTCATTTCTGCAGTATTTAAATGACTCCAAACCCTCTCTGCTGTGGTGTGTGTGTACGTGCGCGCGCGTGCCTTTAAAATTGTGTATTACCTCCTCTCTGATTAATTACTGCTTGCAATCGCTCTCGCATGTTTATGCATCTTTCAATTGCGCTTTGTGGAATTTTGCGCCAAATTTGCCTAAGCGCTTCTCCCAATTGGTTCAGATTATACGGCTGCTCCTCGCGACGCCTTAATCGTCGTCCTATTTCGTCCCAAATGTGTTCAATCTGAACCAATTGGGAGAAGCGCTTAGGCAAATTTGGCGCGAAATTCCACAAAGCGCAATTGAAAGATGCATAAACATGCGAGAGCGATTGCAAGCAGTAATTAATCAGAGAGGAGGTGATACACAATTTTAAAGGCACTCGCGCGCACGTACACACACACCACAGCAGAGAGGGTTTGGAGTCATTTAAATACTGCAGAAATGACGAGCTGCGGAGTCCTTATCTCTGCTGTGACACACACACACACACACACACACACACACACACACACACACACACACACACACACACACACACACACACACACACACACACACACACGATGTGCAAAATCCGACCGACAACCTCCACGTGGTGCACATTGGTTAATGCTAATGTCGGCGGTAAATGTCATTTTTCAAGAAAAAAAGGGTTAACTTCAACATTGTGTAAATCGGTCAAAAAAAATCGTAGGAAGATTTTAAAAAAAGCATTTTGTAGGTAAAATGTTACAGTTTGTGGTATTTGTATTGAATTTTGTGAAAAAAATTTTTTATCAAACTGCAGGGTTTAGACTATCAAGCCTTTTATGTGTCTGTGACGGGTCAATGTCTACACATTTCTTATTCTTTTTCTTTTTCTATTAGACAAAAATAAATGTATTATTCTAACCAAGAAGATCAAAGATAACCGAAAGGCATGAATACATGATTATGTACGCAGCATCCGATTTAATTTTGGTAAAGGTGCCGCTAAGATAAAAATTATTTATGATATTCTAATCGTGGTGAATCGTAATTTGTCAGTGAAGAAACGCGTTGGGTCTAATCTAATTAGTGAATTAATTGCGTTATTAGATACCTGCAGTTCAAAAGAAGGATCGATTACACGCACCGCGCCAATAATCGTAAATCACGGGATTGAATCTTTAATTTCGTTTATACGCTGTAGTAGTCACGCTACTTGCGATATTGCCGGACTTAGGTATATCGCGTTAGAAAACGGTTTCGAGGCGTTAGTAACACAATTTTTATTACCTAATGGTGAAAAATATTCCACACGTTTCGTGTGATTTCTAGAAGTCTGTTTACATCCTTTTGTCCTTTCTTTCGAGATTTGGCACGAGAATACGCTGGTATTATTTTAATAGCGAATCATAAATTTTCGGGTAAAATATGCGATTTTCAAATAACAGTAAAAAGTAATTTGTTATATATATGTATAGTATATATATATATATATATATATATATATATATATATATATATATACACATATATATAGGGCATTCCATGCCAACTCAACCGATGAATGTCCTCGACCATTTTTGATTTAGCCGAAATTTTTTTGTGTTTTTATACTAAATGAAAGTAGCTTCTATGATTTTTTTAGATTTTTATTTCTACTCATACTTAAGTTATGGATTTAAAAAAAAATGCAGTTTAAAATTTGGAAAATTTCAAATGCCTGTAACTTTAAGAAGAAAAAAGATAATGTAAAAAATAAGGTGGTCTTTCTTTTCGTTTTTCACTGAACTTTTCGAAGAAAATATCGAAAAAATGTTTAATGGGCAATATGACTGTTTTTTTTAGAATTTAAGTAAAAAATGTTTGTTTTTCTCAATGCGACCGTTTTGATTTTTTTCCAAAAAAATCTCACAAATTCTAGATTTAATTTCGAAATTTTTGAGATTTATAAAAAAATGGGGTTCCAATAACTTCGATTTTTTAAGGGACGTTTTCTTAATTTTTTTTTCGAAAATAATTTTTTTTAAATAAGATAGACTCTACCGATGGCTATCAAAAAATTTGATTTTATAGACAGCAATCCTTAAATTTCGACCTATAGATAAAGAGGAAATTCGAATATTTTGTATTTTTTAATTGCATTTTTACTTATTTTTATTATTGAATTACTTTTTTTAAATGGAATATTATAAATTGGGGAACTTTAACGGATAGCATGTAACAATTAAATCATATAGTTAATGAGAAAAACACGTATATTATCTGTGAAAATAGCAATCAGATTTATTTAAAAATAAAATTAATAAATAAAAATTAAAAATAAACAAAATAAATGATAAATATTTCTAAAAATTATGCCATATTATATAAGACAGTTTCGGTATCGTTCCACAGCTTTTTTATCATATATAATACCTACGTTTTGTTTATTTTTAATTTTCATTTATTAATTTTATTTTCAAATAAATCTGATTGCTATTTTCACAGATAATATACGTGTTTTTTTCATCTACTATATGATTTAATTGTTACATGCTATCCGTTAAAGTTCCCCAATTTATAATATTCTATTTAAAAAAAGTAATCTAATAATAAAAATAAGTAAAAATGTAATTAAAAAATACAAAATATTCGAATTTCCTCTTTATCTATAGGTCGAAATTTAAGGATTGCTGTCTATAAAATCAAATTTTTTGATAGCCATCGGTAAAGTCTATCTTATTTTAAAAAAATTATTTTCGAAAAAAAAATTAAGAAAACGTCCCTTAAAAAATCGAAGTTATTGGAATCCCATTTTCTTATAAGTCTCAAAAATTTCGAAATTAAATCTAGAATTTGTGAGATTTTTTTGGAAAAAAATCAAAACGATCGCACTAAGAAAAACAAACATTTTTTACTTAAATTCTAAAAAAAACAGTCATATTGCCCATTAAACATTTTTTCGATATTTTCTTCGAAAAGTTCAGTGAAAAACGAAAAGAAAGACCACCTTATTTTTTACATTATCTTTTTTCTTCTTAAAGTTACAGGCATTTGAAATTTTCCAAATTTTAAACTGCATTTTTTTTTTAATGCATAACTTAAGTATGAGTAGAGATAAAAATCTAAAAAAAATCGTAGAAGCTACTTTCATTTAGTATAAAAACACAAAAAAATTTCGGCTAAATAAAAAATGGTCGAGGACATTCATCGGTTGAGTTGGCATAGAATGCCCCATATACCTATATTACCATATATTGAATTATCTTTTATAGAGAATAGATGATAAAAATATTGACACATTTATTACATGCTAAATGAGAAATATCAATAGAATATCATAATCATAAATATTAATGCAAATTGTCAATAATATAGTCTTTGTCTTATTAATCTTACTTGTTTAACATACACGTACGCAATCATTTTTCTTGTTGTATTGTTTTATACATGTAACAGAATTATAGAATGACGGAGTTAAACAATTTATAAGTTGCAAATTTAGATTAAAACGTTGAAATTGTAATTTTACCGAGCAAAAATTCCAAGGTAAATGAGAACAAAGATGAATGCCTAAAATTGTTTCTGGTTTTCAAAGCATATTAGATAGACGCCGCTCGAATGATCGAAAGATTTAAATCCCTAAAAAAAAAATAGATTCTGAATCCTTCGAGTAGAATAAGTACATGTGGCAAGCAATTTCGTTTAACCTAAGTTAAAAGTGAATAAAACGGACTTATTATTATCATAACCAAAACTGATGCGCGCATGTCAATTTACCTATTGTTAATATAATTAATTTACAATGTTGCGGGGAACGAATAAATAATGATTTTAGTGCATCCCTAAAATTCACCGTCAAACGCAAAACAAATATAAGACTCATTTTTCCCCAATAAAACTGATAATTCTGACGAAGAATTTCCCGATCGTTGTTCGACAGTGGCTGTTTTTTTTCGAGGCACATTGCGCGATCGTTCATCAAATATACGAATAAACGGATTTATGGGTTTGATATACATGTCTGAATTCGTGGCTGCGCACCGGCGTGGCTGTTGGGTCCCGGGTCACGGAGTATATTCTTGTTTCGACGATGTCCAGAAGAAGCTGCGCTCATAAAGCACGCGAAATACGACGTCGCGGTCGGTGTCTACCACGCGAGAAGACACATTACCGGAGAGGAGTGCCAGTGGTTCTTTAGCGGCGCGATACCGGATAATCTTCCTTCCGTTGAATTGTCTCTTTAACTTTGGCCGGCGCGGCGGGTGGATCCTGACGAGTATCCCGCTGTGTGAGACGTCGGGATTGGTATTCGCGTGAATGTGTTAAGAAGGTTCCGAAGGATTAATTCGATACTGTAATTACCGAGTATTTATATGTCAGTATGTCGTGTCGCGTGTCGACGTAATTTATATGTCACTGTAACAATGTTATATATAAATTTCACGGTTTTTTATACATTTGACACACGAAGAAGTGAAATAATTGGTATTTTTATATATAGTGAGACGATATAATTTTTTAGTAATGAAATTTATTCATTGAATATATTAACTTTCTATAAATTTTAATTTAAAAATATACGAATATTTATTTATTTAAAAAATTATAAAAAATGACGATTATTAATTTTGTCATTAAGATATAATTAGAAAGTCGACTTGCCGCAATTGAACTATAATATTTTTGCAACTGCCATACAGTTTGTAAGGCTTTTAAAATATCTAAATCTATTTTTTTCTCACCTTGAAAAACAAAACGGTGAGAAAAGAGCTTCAATGTCGCGTCCATTCAATTTTTCATGAATATCATCGATCAGACCCGACATTCGCGATCCCATTCGCGTGCGAATTATTACCGTGACTCTTAAATCGGGATAATAGGGCGAAAATTTGAGAATTCTGAGAGTGAGAGTTACGGCTACAAGTGCTCTCAAGGCGTGTTCATCTCCGTGGGATTATTTAGAGGCATTCTTTCAAACGCCCACCGTTCACCCACGAGCCACCAGTCGCCGCCGCCACGACAAGAGAGGTATCTCCGAGTTTGTCTCTTTGGCCCAAACGAGAGGGTCGAATGGAACTCGAGAGTGATCCTCCCTCTCTCTTTCTCTCTCGAACTCCCTGTTCCTCCACCTTCTTCCATCTTCCGAACACAGACCTATGCGCGGCGCATAAACAGCCGTCTATCATAATATTTGTGCTCGTGTCGGCGACTTGAATTATGTTGTAACGACCAGTCACGAGAAGAAGACGATCCGAAAGAAAGAGTTACGTGTGTTCGTGTACGAACGGGGGAGGAAGGGGGTGAGGGGCAGCGGGGGGGCTCTTGTGGGTGAGCGCATTGGGCCTGATGTACGACGGGCCAGACGGGAGGACGAGTTCCGTGTCCGATTTTAACGAGAATACACCCAGATTGGATGCTGATAAAATATCGAACTTCATCCCGAACTGAACTCGCGATGGGCGGGGAAGAACGGCTCTCACGGATTAATCTTTCATCCCGATGAATCAAATCACGCGAGATTTCGAGTCTTGAATGCTGCCTGGCTCATCGTCATCCTGTTTGTTACGTATTTTGTAAAAAAGTGTAGATAGTGACACTGTTTTTTTCAATATCTGGTTGAAACAGATCTTAATGGAATAAATTTTGATTTGAAAACTATACGAAATCGGATTGATCGAAGTCATCTATCGATATATATTTAACACATGTATCTTCGTTATTCGAAATAATAATTTTTGGAAATAATGATCGTGATATAACTAAGGAAAAAACAATGAGGGAATACCTGATTCGAGATATAATTTATGGATCTAGATGCGTCTCGATTACAAGCGTGTTACATGCATGTTTTATGTGCGTAAAAACATAGCTGAAGATAGATACATTCTCTAAAACTTGCTGCTGGAGATATGGCTACGGAGATACAAGATACTTTTTTATTTATATGTATTACCTCATCTTTGTATCTACCTATGTGTTTTTAACTTCACATTTAAAAATATTTCTATTTTATGACTACTCAGATGAGGTATTATAACTCGTCAGTAAATTCTACTGGAGTTTCCGATAATAGAATTTGTTCAAACTGTCAACAGACAAGTATCAATTAATGATATCAGTAATTAATTTATACATTTAATTCTTATATAAGAAATCTTTCCTTTGTTCTTTTAAAAATCCTTTAAAAATCTTTCCTTTAAAAAAATAAAAAATTTATTTACACATTTATAAATATGATACTTCGGAAATTTTTATCTAACTTTCCTTGTTTAATAATTGTTATATATATTTTGTATTAAATTTCAAAATAAAAAACTACGCGAATATCTTCAAAAATAACTGGAATAATATCTAACGAATTTCTATGAAATAGAAAGCAGTTCTTTCTCAGGCGTTTTATAAGTCGTAAATTATACGAAAGCAAGGTAAAAACATTTGTATACAACGGGGCACATGATAATAAATCCCTTTGGGATATCTCTGGAATTTACATATTCACTTGACACAACTGACTGACAGAACAGGAACATCAGTTTTCCATCGACCGATCATCATGTGAGAGAAAAGCACATGTGCGCCGAAATCGTAAAAAAGAGGCTTGCTTCTTGCTTCGTGGCGAGAAGAAAATCCGAGAATCGACTCACCCCGAGATCAACGAGTCTGGAGAGAGTCGCCCGGACTGTATTTATGTGTGACACCCTGTTTCTCGATAAGGCCGGCAGCTAATTAAACTTGAAAGCCGGCCGAGCTACAAGAAACACCCCCCTGCTGTTGTTTGACGTTGCTCCACGTTTGAGAACGAGGTCCATGAATCGTTTTTCGACGACCAACGCAAGATTCCGGGCTGCGTAATACAGCTGTTTAAATGCGAGCGTCTTAAAATT
Source organism: Temnothorax unifasciatus (assembly GCA_030770225.1). Taxonomy (NCBI): domain Eukaryota; kingdom Metazoa; phylum Arthropoda; class Insecta; order Hymenoptera; family Formicidae; genus Temnothorax; species Temnothorax unifasciatus. The sequence continues at coordinate 51,462 of JASTWK010000606.1, forward strand.
TTCATTGTACGTAATTATCATACAAAGAATTTAAAACAAAAGAGTACCCATCTACAGCAAATTATAAGATTTGCTGTAGATAAAATTCCAAATTTAAAAAATGATTTTTAAAAGTTATTCATATAACTTGTTAGTTTTCCGTCATTCTAATTCTTATGTATAAATTATTAGACTACAAATTATATTTTTTTCGGGAAATAAACGCATTTATAAAAACACTTAATATATTATTTAACATGAAATTGGATTTATTGAAATAAAATATGGTCAGAAAGAAAGAGCTGATGCTGCTTATCTATTCCAATCTCTTTCCGTAGATTCACGCTATTATTGGCCGACACATTACATTTTCTCATCGCCTTAGCAATGGCGAGTTATTCTATTTTATCCCAAACTAGCAGAGAACTGAGTTATATTCCATCTTAATTCAAATAAACGGCGCATACTATGCTAGAGCGAAAATAACTTGACCGGCAAAGAGAAGCATGCCGTTGTGCGACGAGTTAAATAATTACAACTTTAGAAATAGTTGGAAGATATTTCTGTAAATGCTCCATATTTGCTCACGTTATTTTGCTCCTTTTTCATTTCTCGCGAAAGCGAATAAATTAAAAAAAAAATTAAATAAAAACTGCAAAAGGCATATCTGTATAAAATAAATATAAAAATAAGATTAAAATGGATTTTTATTATTATTTACTGGGTTTTAGTAAACGTAACATATTTGCCTTTACTTAACAAAACTAATAATAAATATTGTCGACAATTCCCTTCAAAGTTTGTATTTTACATTACGCGTCGCGGAAAAGAAGTAAATGGCAACCGGACGCTGACAATAAAATTCAGAACGGACGAGAACAAAACCTTCAGCGAGCTTTATCGCTATTTATTCGAATCATTCGGTTTTATTGAATCGTGAGTCTGATCGCGGCAAGAAAGGAGACTCAAGTTGCTCTGGGTATTCACCGAGTCGCCATAACCGCTCCCGCTTATCTCTAACTCGGTACGCCTCAGCCTCGTGTTAATTTATATACGTCTACTATCTATCGCAAGATGGGTAAAGGTTGGTACGGAATCGCGTCTCATCAAGGGACACCCTGCGGCAGCTCTACGTATCGATTGCGTGGGCGATCTGCTCGCTTCGTTACATTCGTAGCTTTGCTGTTTTCTTTGCCACTTCGATGTGGAGTTTCTCACATTTCGCGAGATCGGAAAGATAGGGACAAATGGAATTGACGAGCAACATCGAGGAAACGTATCAATCATGAAAACCGTTACGATACTAAAATTTGAAAGTATTTTTCCATTTCCATTAGCAGAAAGCTTGCTCGGACTAGACAAACAAAGCGTGAAACGTCAAACGCTTTATATTTTTTTGTATCTTATTTCTGATTTTTTAATATTTGATTGACAAATAAAGTGGACACTATTACATAGAAACAATATTTCCTATAAATTAACTAATAATAATTTGTATGTAATATATTATATTATTTATATTGTAAATGCGAAAAAATGTAAGTTTTTAAAATTAAAATAACATTGTGCATGTCGTTTCATCTTGCAACAAGACCTAATCCAATCGAGTGTCGTAAAATAAAAGTAAATGAAGCTGCATAATGTTCGCACCTCCCTTTTTGTATCACCTCCAGGTATTATCAAGCCTTTCATGCGAAGCCGGTTGAGACGAGCGGAGGCCGCAGGGTGAACGAATTACGGGCCTGCAGAGTGGAAAATGGATATCTACAATCTTCGCGAAGTTAATACCATTTTCAGAATTTTGATGTAATTGATAAAATTTGGTTCTCCTATAACAAAAAGTTCTAAAGTTTCTGGTTGACTTCGAAAAGAATTTTGTGAAAAATAGAGACTTGAAAAGTTTTATTATACAAAAACTATAGTAACATTTTATTCATTTTAATCAAAATTGATTTCGGCAATAATATCTCATCTCTTGAAATGTAAAACTTTTATGAGAATACGAAATTTCTTAAAACAAATTGTAATCCAAGAGATTTTAGGAAATTTCTATCAAAAAAAAATTTGTTAAAATTTATTTTATTATTTGGATTATTAATTGTCAATTTTTTTTTTAAATAATTGAGAAATTAATTTTTGTTTTTTGAGTTATGAAATAATTGCAGATGTTTTGTACAACTGTGAGTCTTCAATGTTTTTCCTCAAACGCAATGTAGTCTTACAATATTGTCGAATGCCATATACAGCAAGGAATCGCTGTATTCCGCGTCGATTGACTGGTTAAATATATACATATAATTCGAACGGAGGGAAATGGTTGTTCCATACAACTTTGTACCGGTTATCAGTTGCATTGGTGGCGTGGAAATCAGGGTATAATCCGATTTAAAATTTCGCGGCAGATTACTTTATGACATCGATAAGCATCTCCGCTCGGAGCCGGGACTTTAAAGTGATATAGGAAGTAGATAGAATCTCGGGTCAAGCACGTTATTTCATACGGAAGCCTCGCAAATATGTTTCATGTTTCATGAAAATTAACATACCGTACAAAACTCTTGTTTGACATTTTTTATTCCGACACTGTGTCTGTAACCATCATTATAATCTATATGACTATATATATAACGTTTCTTTTCATTCTGCTACGTAGTTTGTTTTTTTTTTTTTCTAAAATGCATATTTTTGTGTAATTATATTTTATCGTAAGAAGAAATCGCACATTTTTTGCTTCTTACCAAAATTCCTAGTTCAAAAGTCAACGTCGGTACGATTGAACGGGTCACTGAAAGCGTGATCCGATATCTCGAATAATCACCCACACGTGTAACTAAACTTCCAATTAAGCATTATCCAAGCTAATCTCCATTTCCTCACCACCGCGATTTCCATATATACCATCGATTTCCATTCCGCCGAGATCCGCCTTTGAAGCTGCACACGGGCGCGACGAGAGGCCTCGAATTCCACGGGGTACAAATTAAGTATTTAAGATAATTAGCCGAAGCTCGCGTTTCTCGAGGAAATCAGCCCGCAACCTCGCGGGCACCGATACCATCTCTCGGTGTGATGTTCTTTCTAAGAATTTTCTTAATCAAATTCATGTGATCTGATTTACATACAAATGCTTAGATCGCGGTCTGATCAATCCGCTATTTTAAACGAGCAAAATTATTCATAATTTCAAGTTAAATACATATCTTTTATAAAATTAAATGCAAGATAATAATACAATTTTTTTATTTGACACAAATAAATAAAGTGATATATTAACAAGTAATTTAATAACATATATGTTATATTAATAAATTAAAAACTAAAGAGTTTTTTTTTAATAAAAAACCAATTATAGTAGCATATGATGCCATGTGTCACATCAACTAGACTTTGATCCAAGTATCTCTTAGATTTTCGCGGACGTATAATACGAATTGCCCTGCGGTTATTTCCAACTATCCGTTTGCTTAAAACAATAACCATCGAGCTCGGCAGCTGTCTTCGCGGTGAAACGAAGCGTGGCGCTTACAATCCTTCGATCCCTCGAGGCAACATTGTAATGCTTATAGCAGTTATTGCTTGTAACTCTTCGTCGATTGCAATACATATACAAAGTAAAGTATATTATTTCTTGACGAGTAAATTTGACAGATTAAATTAATTAAATTTTGTTGTTGTTGTTGTTGTTGTTGTTGAAATAATATTGAATGAGTAAAGAATATAAATGAATAAACAAGTTTTAAAAGTGAACATGCATAATCTTTTTTTCAATCTACATAAGTATCTAACAAAATTATTTGTTCTTTTTTTTTCAGAGCAACGCATCGTGCACCAAGCGATAACTGCCGAGGATCAACACTTTTTATTTAGCTGGCGGATCTCCAAACCGTAAGTTGCTAAGCTTTATGCAACGATTATGCATGAATTCGGAAAGACCTTATCAACAAAAATGCGAGATAATCAGCGGGCCAATTTACTGTCAATTTTCGTACGGTATAATTTAGTGTAACGTAATTTCTCCCCTAGACGGTTCGATATGAAAATCAATCAAGAAATCAATCATAACTCAATTGAGGTAATCGGGACAATCTTTCTTTTAGGTATAAAACTATGTAAACGAGAAATTTTTATCCAATCTTTGGAAAAACATTGAAATTTATTTTAATTCATGAAAAATAAATATGTGCAGTTTGAATAAAATATTTTCACTTTTTGTGGAAGTATCTAAAATCAATCGATTTCTCATTGACTGTTCTTTAATTTATGAATAACGAATAATACAAAATAGAAAAAAGGAGAGAACGTGTACGAAGATTTATCGTGTTCAATTGGATGAATGTATTACCTTGGACTGTTTATCTCGTCGAAAATGAACTTGAGATCCTTAACGAGATACGGCAATCTTTATTCAAACGCTAATTTATTATTTCATTTCTTTATCATAATTTCGCAAATGGAAACACGAATACTGCTGATTTAATTACACGAGTTTTATCACTTTTATTTTGCTTTTATTAATGGCACTTTGTTACAAGACGAATTTATTTCTTCCCGCGCGTATTTACGATGAGAAGCGCGAGATAACTTTACATTGGGAAGTACTTAACGCACATTTTATCCTGTTTATTGGCAAGAAGTTGAAGCATCGCATGTCTTCACGCGACATGCAAAGCGCCTCGCGGATTTATTTGTTCGGCACTGCACTCCTTCTTCTCTCCACTGTGTATAATGACAAGTTTATTGAGACGTTATAATTGACAGCTAGATCATTAACATAATGATTTTAATATTTATTTAGTTAATATTTATTTAGCATTAAACTCGTCTATCTTTTATATTACCTATATAAATTTTTTTATAATCAGTTTAAATACTTACACAATTTACCTTTAGGTTCTTAATTTTTTACAAAAGAAAGAAAAGAAAAACTGAATTAACTATAACACGATCAACTTTAATATAGAGAAAAAAGAAATTTTTCTAGATAATATAATAACAAAATAATTAGAAGCGACAAGAACCGTGATCAATGAATATAAATTAGATAATAGATTCCAGAGATGTTTTATAGTATTTTATTTATTTTTTGTCCAAAATTAGTATAATCGGACGTCCTGATATACTTGCACATTGCAATGACATGCGATATTCTATCAATTCATTATTTTTTTGATAATTATCTACCAGCCTCTCGGCAATACAAGCTCTCTGCAAGCAAACGTTCTCTGTTCTCGGAAAATCACAAGAAGGGAGTAGGTACGTTCTCTTTCCGTAATGATACGTCGCATTGACTTGTACTTGCCCGCCTATTTGCCGTAACCATTTTCCGCGAAAGAATTAAAAGGATAATCAAAGTAGCATACTCAAAGTGGCAGGTGCCAGGTAATCACTAGATTACTGGATCATTGTAAAATCGTCTAATTTTAAGTGCTAGCCATTTTACAGAACAACTCAGATTCGAATTAAAAATACAGTTACAGCATTTTTCTCGTCAGTTTTTTCCTGTGACCCTTTTCCGTTATTCGAAACTGCTAAATCTGAAAACCAATTTCGGTAATCGCAGAACCTATGCGCGTTTCTTGTTTTGAATAATTATATACATATATCAATTATTTAGAAAGCGAGAATAAAGTAAATTTATTTAAATATACAAATTAAATTATTTTTAAATAGTTTATAAATTATGGACTTATCTTATTCTTACACTATAGCCTTTATAATTATTTTTCAAGAATTGTATATTATAAGATCCAACTAAAGTAAAATAAATTTATACAGTTATATGTATAATACGTATGCTAATATTGCATATACAAATGATTATATCAATATACGGCTTGGCTGACAAATACTTATCTGGCTGTCTTAGTAATCACATCTGGCTTGTACAACAATAATGAGCTATCCGCGAAGACTTGTTCAAGTGAATGTTGAATACTATTGTAGATACTTATTACGCATTTCATTCATGCGAGTAATGGGCCGGTCGTGTATTTCCGTACGCCGCATTCTGAAAAGTCGAGCTCTACAATCATCGCGAGAGTAACAGTGAATAATAGCTAGAGGATATCTCGTCTTACAATTAGTGGCATTTTATCATTCTTGCGCGATATGCTTATTAGTGGCGCGACCTGTCTTCGATATACTCGTATCTGCCTGTATTCTCGCCGGAGCATCTCCAGCAGCTGGTTTGCGTTCATCCCGGAATGTGACAATGCATATTTGTTCTTTGTATCAATTACCAGAACCCAGAATGTATGTAAAAAAAAAAATATATATATATATATATATATACAAAATATATATATACAAAAGAACAAAAAGGGAGTAATAATATTAACTCAATTGTTGTTAAAGCAAAATTGATTTTAAGTTGGCTGAAGGAACCATTGACGAATATTAAGACAGCCACAATAAGTAGGTATATAGATTAGATTATTCTCTGTGTTCTATCTGCATATATATATATATATTAATTTAATATTATTACTCCCTTTTTGTTCTTTTTAAATCTGAATTAGTCGTAATTATGTATCTTATATTATTTTTATAAATAAAAATAAAAATAAAGTAATTAATAAAATTTTATCTGATTGCATTTCTGAGGTTTAATTCGTCCAAGTTGTTTAATTATTGATCGCTTAGAACTGATTATTAATATCGCAAATTTGAATGCCGATAATATCGTATTCACACGGATATGCATTTTTGCAAAGAAAAATCGTGTATTCAGTTACACAGCTTTTCCAATTGCACAGATAAAAAGAGCCCTGTTGAAATGCAATTAACTATGAAATTCAATTATCGAATGATGAAGAGTCAAATCTTGGAAAGAAATCGATATATCGAGTGGCAAATTGCGGTCGTATCGATCGCGAAATTTCTCATCTAATGCGCAACGAGTGCCTCTGGGAGAACAAGTTTACCGCAATCGCAAGTGTCAAATCGTTTATTGGCCGCACTTAATAATTTCCGGCGTCTACAACGAACAGTCTCGATAAGATCGCTCCGAATCGAACGGCACCGTCGCGCCTCTCGCATTATCAAGCGATCTTCCGGAGATTCGCAAGGGCGAATCAGATCAATGCGAGGACGACTCTGCGCATGTAAAGTGCGAGCTGCAAACCCGCTCTTACGCAGAAAAAAAAGATCGACTACTTCGCGAGAGGCGCGATGACGATATGGCCATCATTAATGCTCATCATTTTTATTTTCTTTATTTCAAATAAAAATGTAGGTTGTGGGATCGCGATAAGAAATTCACAGTTGTAAGCGAAGTATTATTAATAACTGATTGCATTTAAAGTCGTTTTATCTTATTCGCTATCGTTTTTTTATGGTATTAATATGATATTTTCCATTAGGTTTGAAAATCAGATTCCATTGAAATAAAAAAATCAACTAATGTCTTTTTGTAATTTTTTAATATAATGTTATGAGCAATCGGAGAGTATTTATGTTCGTTACATAAAAGTAAAGATTTACCATGTCATCCGGCCGCGAAGAACGTGCGAACGGTGATAAAGACGAAGAATACCCGATAACAAGGCCAGATATTTAACGTCCCGAAAACACGCGGAGTGGCGCCTCTCGTTGCGCCATCAAAGGTACCGACTTTACGTCCATCTAGATTGGGATTTTCGGGACGGGCCGCGTGAAAGAGGGAATACCCGCCGCGAGAGTTCGTTTAACTTTCAAATTGACCCCGATTTAAGCCGCAAAAAGACATCGACGATGTCGGTAGACACGACTCTTCAGTGGATCCAATTTGCCGGTGAGGTGTGAAACGATGCGTCGGTCGTTTAGGCCCTTAGAGGAAGGAAAGGATGGGCGTAAAGTTGCCTTGAGGATTTACACCGGCGATGTCGAAATTATTCATAAGGATGAAACTTGTACGAAAGACAGAACGATCTCCGTATACACTCAATAAAAAAACCATTGCAATTGATAAATCTCATTCCTTAAATTTCATGCGACAGTTTTGATGTTTTGTAACGCTAATTATACAACGTTGTTTCAAACTTGTTGAATATTTTCATATTTTTAACTGTTACTCAATATGTATATAATGGTTGAATATCCAGTGCAATTAATAAAAAATGTTTTGTTTTTAATTTTAATTTATATTTTTAAAGATTCATTTTCTGAGTCTAATATTTTATCTTTTAAATTATATAGACAATTAAGTTATAAAATTATTTGTAAGATGTTAATATATTCGCTTTCGCAATAAATGAAAGTAAGAACAAATATAAATTCTTATTTGAAAAATATAAAGATTGAGTTAAAATGCAAAACAATTCTTTAGCATAAGTTTGAATTTATATATATACCGACACTATACCTATAGTAAATTGCACATTTCCCGTAATTTAAGTAACGTAGCGATAACTCTGTAATAATGCAAAATATTTCCCTGCAATTAACTCGTATTTTATGTAACAGATTATTTAATAGATTAAGTAATTAACGGAAGCTGTATATTCTATGAGAATATTAATGCAATCAGTACTTACTTACGAATCAAGCCCTATTGGAAAATCGATACATCAGGATTATCCTCCTCAAATAAATTTAAACGCATTTTTTTTAATTGCACTGATATATATTAGATTCAATCGTATGCATGTGTTACTATTTCGAGTAAAAAATTGACAACACGATTAATAGCGGGTATAAAATGTAGCGATCTCAAGATCTCTCCAGCATCATAATAAATACACCCCGCATCGTGTATATTATGTGCAGCCACGTAGCAGAAACTGTACGAGAACTTGATTGCAATCCGGTAGAAGTGCAATGCGCTCTTTGAAATCTACTTCGTGGATCATCTTGTCCGTGGCCAATCAAATGCAATTATTAATGCTCCTGATAATACTGAGAGTATAAGTGAAAAAAGCTTCTTCGATCAGCGACCGTCAGTACGCAATTGCACTACGTACATATTCGAAGCAAGGTTATTTTGCAATTTTTAGGTGCAATTCACCTTTCCGTTTCGCCAAGATTTTTTACTTTGTAAAAATCGATTACCTAATGGACTCGCTATTAAAGAACTTGATATCCGCCTAGACAAACAAAATAATATTTCGATTTCTTTTTGCTAAGAAAGATATTGAATCGTCAACAGTTTTAGAATTACAAGCAATTAGCGATTAGGCAATTGAGCCTCAGGAATCCAAATAGATTTTATTCTTTAGTTAATTTTAAGTGGATCTTATTTATATAAACAGATATTCGACTTAATGTTCAGTTATCAAAATATCTAAGCAGTAAAAAATTATCAGAATACATAACGTTTAATAATTAAATATTAATAATAAACTATTAATTTATGAAGGAAAGGAAGGTAAAGAAATTGCATGTGAAAATTTAAAAGATTTAGAGCTCACATTACATCGACCGTTAAATAGCATGAACAGATAAACCGAATATCAGGCCTTCTCCAAGTCTTCGTCCAATGTGCTTTTTATTCCGCGCACAAAAAATGTAACGATCCGGCGATTAGGTAAACCTTCAAACGTGATGTCGATTAATACACCAGAATCCTGATATTCCAGAATCCTGCTTGACGATCTTTACTACAGCGATATTGGAATTTATTCGTATTCCGAGGCAACGATTATACGACGATCGAACGAGTTCGGTCGGAGCGAGCACGTGTTCGATGACGATGACGACGACTACAACGACAAAGACGACGACAACGTCGCTCGTAGGGATGCACCGCGTGCTCAAACGACCTTCGGATCTATTCTCGACCTAACGTAATATCTGCTCCGCGCGCGAGCACTTCCTCCGCGTGTTCCGAGTGGTCCATTTGCATCTGGTAGGCTATAGGTAGACCGATAATCAGACGGTCGGCCGTCCCGGCCGGCCGGCCGGCCGGCTTTCTCGGGCTGCCCTTCGTGCTTCACGCTTCCGATTAACTGCCGAGTGTTTCGCATTCCGCGGGTAGCTTCTTCTGCCGCTTCGTCCACCACGACGACAAAGCAGCGCGCAGCGACGGTTCTCAAACCGCGTCCGCTGCTCTGATTTTAACGCCGATGTGCGTACGTATAATATAAGTGACACGAAGGCAGATTTATGGATGCGCGCACGGAAAATGCCCGCTTATCGCGATCCGCTGTTGCTTCTCTTCGCGCAGATAATTACTTATGTCTTTATATTACGATGCACAGATTCTTGTATATACGCTTTTATTAATATATTATGCCAATGGACTTTTCGCTATGGAATAGATAATAGAAAGTGACTCGAATTTGCCATTTTTCCTTGTGTGGTGTATTTTTTTATTTATTTTATGTTAAAAAAGTAAAATCCTAAAAAAGTTTTCGCAAAACCTTTAATAAACATTTTACGGAAAATGTATTTGTTTAACAATACAATTCTCAATGTTTATTACACAATTCTCAGGCATTAATTTTAATAGAAAATTATTTTGTAATTTGCAAGACATAGGAAATTGCTACGATTGATAACTTATCAAATTTTCGATTCACCGAAAAATCCGACATTTTTTAATTAATTTCAAGAGTGCCATAGATCTTCTGTCTTCTATGACGTTAATTTTTAATAAATTATCCTATTATCATTTAAACGATGACACGGATAGCTGTGGGAGACTGTCAATTGCGTCTTATTTTCAAGCATTTTAGTGAGGTGGGAACATTTCTTTTATCGCTCGATTATTCGGCTGATAATTTTGATGTTTCGAAAGGGTTGACGAAGGATGCCCCCCGTGTCCTCTCTGGTCGTGTCGTAAAACAGCGGGAGCGTAGAGAAATGTGTCGCGCGACTGTTACAGATATCTGAGAGAACATGCCTCTCGAAGGCGTCATCGTGAAATTACGTAAGTCCTTTGGCGTTTCCGATCCAGCTGCATGCTCCACTTGAGACACGGTCAAGTGTCGCGCACGCGAATAAACCGTACGAGCATCGATGATTGATAAATCTATCTATTTTTTTTACGTCGTATCGCGGTCGGCCCATCTCTCCCGACTCAGAAGATAGCTACGTTTATTAGTTAGTTAGAAACACGTAGGAGATGTAGATGTACGCTAGATATTGTACCTCGTAAAAGTTTTCACACATGTGTGGATTTAGAGACTCGCGGGATTTAAACCGACATGACAACTTGATGGTTTCAAATGTCAGTGTGATTTTTATGATAAGGCGATTACCGAAATGCTCGTCGAAGCGCGCGTTTCTGAAAGCGAAATTAGATCTGGAGATTTTATCGAGTGTTAAAAATGTATGCGCAAGTTAATTTCTATGCCATAAATGCATCGTTCAATTAGCGTGTTGATAAATTGAATTTTTCAAGTCACAGCTATTAGGGGAGACCGGGGCGGGTTATATTTTGTAACTGATTCTCGAACTGATTAGATAATTAAAGAATTGTAAAATGAAGTAATAACAGCTCTTGAGTATAATTATGCATTGACTGAATTGCTTCTTCCACAATCATAGGCTGCATAGTTTTCGCGAGATACGGTATCATATAGGTATGATTTCGTAGAAAATCAGACATCTGTGATTGGAAGGGTAAGAAAGCGAAAAGATCTGCTCTTATTACACGTGCTCGCTTTTATAAGTATAATTCTTAAATATAAACAAGCAAGAAGAAATCCGATTTCATGCTATAAGACGTGAACACGCGTGGATCGAGAAATAAATTTACAGCCCCGTGAGATTTCCTTTATCCTTTAATTATCTACCACCTGGAGCAGTGTAAACAGGAAATAAAACCGATCAACCTAATCATAGGTAAGGTATATCCGGCATGCACGCAAATACGCCCGGTATAGATGAAACGATACGCCGTATTGAAAGGAAGATCCTTGGAATAGAACGAAATTACTTATTGGGTTTGTATATCGGAACACCGCAATAAAACTGAGATTGATCAGTGATATTTGATACAGAACAAGATTACTTTCACTTTAAAATTACTTTTTTGTATAAGTGAAATCATTGTTAATTCATGATTTTCCAAAAATGACTTCGAGAAATGTTCTTTCGAACGACATTTGAGCATACAACAGATAATTAATTTTTCTATTTTAAAGTATAGTCTCTCCAAATTTTTTATTTTAATTTTAGAAAGTTCTTTAATCCATGAAACTTTTACCTGACATATATTTATACACTTATGTAATTAGCTCAGTGTTCTAAATCTGTTTTTTAGCTTCATCGATATGTTACTTTAATGATATATATTTTTTATTTAGTCATTAATTTGAGTTTTAAGTATACTATCTATATTTTTACGTAATAAAAATGTTTTTATTTAGGAAAAAAAATATTTTTGACAGGTATAAATAAATAAAGAAATTTTCTGCTAGGATTCCGTAAAACACGTGATTTTATATTTATATATTCCGTATAATTAATGTTTTTATATATTGATCAAAATAGCTAAAATTCTGCTTTGTTAGTATTTTTTTTAATCTTGCTGTCAATCTTAATTTTATAAGGAACGACGGAAAATCTATCGATATAAAGTTGTTTAATCATTGAATGAAGAGAGGTCTAGTTCACTGAGATTATATAATTGACCGTATATCATCTTTATAAATGATACATCGCAAGATAATTTTATTTCGATCAACGTCTCTAGGCATTTTTTGTAGATATGATTTATGATTGTCGGCTGACGTGTTAACCATCCTTTTGCCCTTTGATCTATGGAATATCAATCACTATATGTAGCAATAGCTGCATCGACCACACGCGTCTTGTTTCAAAAAACCAGATTCGGCAATACCCACGCCCGGTTATAATTATAATTATAAAAATAATTATTAGAAATTCAGAATTCAAGAATTAAATTTCGTAGGATATAAAATTTTTTATTTATCCTATATCTAACATTCAATTATTTTAAAAAAGTTTTAAAGATTAATAATTTATACGTAATATAATATATAATAATTGATTAATTCTCGATATTTCAATACAAAAAAGAATCCACTACCGTCGTTTCTTTTATTTTCGCTTCGTAATATATTATTACGATGAAATCTGAGATGTCGTGTATATGTGAAGGATGGATATTATAAAAATATCAATAGATTAATGTACACTTAATATTCCTAGCACAAATACCTTTCTGTCTATAATTATGATATAGTGCTATTTTGTACCTGTCGTAATCAGACGATTTGAATGCACATCGTGCACCTGTTTTCATCGATTTATGGCTTTTGAGACATTTTTGAAGACGGAATGCACATCTCTTCCGCCTTTCGTGTGTTGGCAATTCTTTCAAACCAGATCTAGTCAAGCTTGTATCACACATTTCATATTCATGAAGTCACACAAGCTTCAATTAAGTTAGAATGTACAGTTGACTGCATGAGCAATCGAAAGTTTTTCTTCGAGTTTTTATCGATGCTTTAGAGAAGCCGCAGAGGTAATTAGTATCGAGCAGAATTTATAGCCGGAAAATGTGATTTGATTGAGGATTCTTCATGAATATATTATTCACGATGACTCAATTGACATAATGACTAATTACAGATTATGCTTGTCAACGCGACGCTAATAGCATTACAAATTTCTTTTTTATTGATAACTTTTTTTCCCAATAGCAACTACAGAGTCTTTTAAATATTGTTAATCTTAGTACATATACACAGAGTTTACTTCAAAAGCAAATTAATATTTAAAGTCTGGCACACTCGCAACTTTTTATTTCAAATCCTCGGTTTAATTTCAGCATTATTTTCTAATTAAACCGAAGATTAAATAGATCTCGTTTTAATTCCTAAAAAGCAAATTAATATTTAAAGTCTGGCACTTGCAACGTTTTATTTAGAATCCTCGGTTTAATTTCAGCATTATTTTCTAATTAAACCGAAGATTAAATAGATCTTGTTTTCGGGATATCTCTTTTTTTATATCGTGAATTTTTGTAAGATTCAATATAATATCTAGTTGAGAGCCCACGTAAATGAAAACGTAAGATCGCGATGTTCACGGAAGCTTTGCAATCAAATACAAATGTTATATCTGAACCGCGTCAATGTGTTTCGATCGGTATGATCAAAGCTTTTATGCGCTTATTAACATTAAATTACGACCACCAAAGGTGTGATTATAACACGGTTCTTCTTCGCTTGCTCAAAAGAACGAGCATGTGGAGAACAGGTTGATTATAATTATAAGCAGTCATCGATCGGAAGGCATATTTTTCGTCGATACCGATGCTCTCGTTGCTCTTTCTATTCTTATGAACGCGCGTACGTCGACTGGTATGAAATTAGTATGTGCGACAAAAGAGATACAATATAAATATTTTACTTCTCACAGTTTTATTCTTTTTTATTATTTATTATTTATTTAAACAATAAACTTGAAAATTTAATAAATTACAATGTACCTACTCGATCGTTTAAAATTGTCCACACAACACTATTAATATGTCATTTCTTCTTCACGGTACTTTCATTTGCGTTTTCTGAATATTTTTTGCATTTAAAATGTGCGCAATATATCAAAACGAACGATTATCCAGGATGAATTAATTATTCTAATCTATTTTAGCCCATCCATTTTAAGACAGTGCACGGAAAAAAATGACTTTGCAATAGTAGCTAAATTTTAGTAGCTGAATCAAACTTAGCTGTAAGAGCTACCACCTTAGTATCATGGCTAAACTCTGGCTATTATAGAAAAAAGTCATTAGCTGCAACGTAAAAAATTATTAGCTAAAATAGAAAGCGTAATTTAGCACAAGCAGCTAAAAAGGTTGCAGCCGTACCTAAATACACCTTACCATGTACAGACATTACGACATTTGTCTGTTGTAGCAAAAATTTGTTGCTATAGTAGCTAAGTCCAAATAGCGAATAAATTTAGCTGGGACAGCAACAGCATTAGCCGTCCCTAGAATAAGGACACATCTTAGCTGTCACAGCTAAATTTTAGCTCCTGCTGCTAATCCTTTTTTTCCGTGGGATCTGTAATACATTATACTTATTTCTAATATTGCCCTTTTTATCTTTATATACATAACATATACATAATATATACATTTCTTTCCACAGATTTGTTACCTTAATTTAAACTAAAAAATAATTCGTCTCTCACCACCAATACCATGCGCAGCAGTGAAATTGTAGTACAAGAACGTTAAACTGTAAAGTATAAATATATTCAAATTTTGGTATAATATGCTAAAACAATTGTTATTTAAAAGATTAATTGTTACTCGCACAAATATATATAACAAATTATTTACTTCAGGTTTACTCTGCCGTCGATCGCTCGATACCTCCCAGACCTCCTCCTCCTGTCAGATTTTTTTATACACACTCGCGAATACATATATAGTTAATTATTATTGGACGCGTACTAATGATCAGAATATTACGATAAGGTGCAACGCTTCCGTTGTTCACTGCACGTTACACGCACTTTATTACGTTACGATGGAGAAATAACATGAACAAGATCCGATCGCACAAAGTTGCGATTAGCAAGTTAACATTAAATACAAATCTTTAACGACAGAAGATTTAAATAAACCAAGATTTAAATAAACCACGTTGTGCAAATCTCGAATTTTTAGCGACGCAGCTTAAGGGGATCCTGGAGTGACAGCGACAAGGTATAATCGGTCTAAGCAATATCTTTGAATTGGCTGAACAGAATGGAAAATCCTTTTACACGATTAAAGTACGCACAAAAATGTAGAGGGCTGTACATGATTTTTTCTAATAAACTAAAAAAAAAATTTATTTTTATAAATATTGTCTTCACCTGACGACAATATTTGCTTTATACAAAAATTCTGCAGTTTTTCTATAGAAAATAGTGATGCAGCCTTCTACAAAAAACTGTCAGGAATAATATCGTGCAATTAGAAGTAAGATTTGAAGCCTAAAAAAAAAGATATTACTTAGACCAGTGGAAGATGCAAGGTTAGGTGCTATCCTTGTCTATATCCTTGTCTATACAAGGACAGAAATAGGTCGATAACATCGAAAATGGTAATTTTGTCGGTTATACAGACGGCTCCAGCATTACCTAAAATATCGCATCGTCACGGGGTTAGGCGGGGGGGAGGGGGGGGGGGGCGAAGCCCTATGCGACACACGTGGCTTGGGAATACATTCGCGCTTGAACGTTGAACGTATAATTCCGCGTTAGATTTCGCACGCTCGCGAGATTCGCTGTGCGATCGCCGCTTTAAGTTTTATTTAACACAGACACGATGGATCCACGCTTGCAGAGAAGATCCGAGACGGAAAAGACGCCGCGCGATTTGATCGTTGAGTGGTTAAACGAGGCTTCTATTGGGCCTCACTGAGGAAATTAAGGTCACGAACATATGCAAAGTACAGGAACTTTTGTTGAACAAGGAGCAACATTTGTTAGAATATTATTTAGACGACATTCTACAATTCTCGGTAGATAGACGCGCTGAGGTCAGAAAGACCGTCACTTATCGAAGAAGCTGGAATAAAGTATCCAGAAGTAATCCCTCGTACAGTTCAAATACTTCGTCAATACGATTATTGAAGCATCAAGTGATATTATAATTGTATCAATTTTTTAAATTTATTACAATTATATTTTAGTAAATAATTTATTACAATTTTATTACTTAAACGCGATTCGACCCAACAAGTAAGTCTTATAAGATATCTTTATTTCGATAGATAACCATCTCAAATCATTAACGGGATAGTCAGGGATAGTCAATTAGACCACGAGCAGGTAATCGCGCTAATTATTCGTGAGGGAATGAACGTTAAATGTTCCATAGTACTTGTCGCGATCGCGGCTCGAGGAGAAGTGATATATAATAGAATAAGGCCGCGACTTCTCGGCAACATAAGTAGTGAGGATGAAGTGGGGTGCATGACTAGGCACGTTCGGTGCGCGTTCGCTCTAATCACCCCCACTTTATCCCCACTACTCATGTTGCCGAGAAATGGTGCCCTAGAGTCTGATATCACTATCGAGGACGAAGAGTAATGTAAAAAGATAAGGAGCAGTTCGCGTCGCTGTCCGGCGTTCATTCAGTTCTCGCTACATACCCAAATAATACTGCATTAATCGACGGCCTTGCATACGTATATAATTGTTCACATACTTTCCGGTCGGGCGTCGAGCGCCAATTCTAGGAAATGTTTACGACGCGTAGGCATTAGGCATTTCGTGAAAATACCTGGCCCGCGCGCGCGCGCACGATAATCGGCGCGAACGAAAACAATAGATACAAAGTCGCCGCGCGCCCCACGCCCCCGTTATCATTCGCTCGGCGAGGCTCGCAGGGGGGTAGACGGTGGCGCGTGCCGCTCCACTTATCTTCGCATTATCTTTTAAAATTCAATCGCGAAAACTATCGGGAGATGCGTAGAATCACTTGCTATGAACAATTAGCGATGCGTAAGCTCAAAAACTCGATTGATTAATTCTCACGATTATCAACATGATTACATATTAATAGACGTTACTTAGCGGAGCGCGAATGTTTGAATTATTCATCTGACAATGAGTCGATCGGCGTCGCGACGCATGCTTAACCATGCAGCAATCACAGTCATGATCAATCGTTGTTTTAACACGATCTTTCAATCACGCAGCATCATTTCTACGTCGGGCGATTTGCTGAAACCTTCCGCACCGTTCAAAATTCATTCGTTACGCGAGACGTCATACGAGAATCAAGCGGTCCGTAACATTTTACGCATTCTTTTTCTTTCTCTCGTTATTATCCCGTCGTAATGCGATGAAGTGCGTGTCGCGTGCTATTAACACCGCGCAAAGTGCCGTGTGGTCGTCGTATTCCGGTGATTATTACGCACGCGAATGTAATTAACTATGTTTTCGCGAACTGTGTTGTGTGAGTGCAATGGCTGAAGGAGGCTAAGAGGAGGAGGAGGCCTGGGAGGCATCGGGCGACCGCGGAGCAAGCTTGGGGTGAGTAACTTATCATTTATTCGTCATTTCAGTTGCGGAATTAATCATTTATTTTCGCGTGTTATGTAAAGAATTTCGCATGCTCTCCTCTATTTTGCATTGTTATAATATAATGACATGTTCATTCAAGATAACATATATGTATTCACGATATTTTTGAATCTCTACGTTTTAAAAAATACTTAAAATATTTTATTAAAAAATAAAATAATAATAATAATTTAATAACAATAATAATAATTTTTTATTTTATTAAAAAATTATTTGTTACACTTAATATTTATGTTTGTATGTCAAAATCCTTTAAACATACTTGAGATTTAAATTGAATAGATTATTTCTGTATAAGAATTAAACATTTATTTATAAAATTAAAAAAGATTTTTTTGGAAATTACGTAATTTTAAATTAATTATAAGTATCTATTCAAAGATAGATAAAATGATTCAATGCACGCGATAACCATTTTCTAGAATATTTATTTTTTTAAACGCTGTTCTAATCTTGATATATTTAGTTCAACGCAGTTACAACTCCGCTGCTGAGCAACATGTTGGTGAATGATTATCTTAATATATTCTAAATTAAAGTAATGGACAAAGGGTTGTATCTTTGACCAAACTGACTTTAATGTTCAAAATTCTCACATACACTCTACGTTTCGACACAGGTTTCGTGTCCTTATCAAGAGCTACCTAAAACGTACACAGAACGAAGTCGTTACAAGCATATCGTTACAGGAACGAATTTCGCACAAGAAATAATAAAGTGCAAAGGAAATATCACCTATCTCATACTGCTCACGAATTACAACCACATACAAAGTTCCTGCAGTTCTACTAACATTGTCAATTCTTTATTTTAAAAAAGTCGCAATCCAGAGAAAGCCGCAATCGTAATGTGAACGGAACCGACGGTGGCATGTCGTTCCGAATCGAAAGACCGCGACTGACTAATCGCACAAAATATAAATAACCGACTAGGTCAACCGAATAAAAACAACGCTTAGAGAGAAATTCCTACGTAGATCTTATGATTCTGTCATATAACGGATTAAGGTTTTCCGTATCTTTTTTTAGATTGATCGTATTATCGTGTTTTTTTATGTAAAACATTTCTGCAATCTCCCTTTTCCTCACATTTCTCTCTCTATGCATAATCTCAGTATCGGACCATTTGAAATTATGCCCGTGTGTAAGTCGGTGCTTACTGACAACGGAATGCTTATTCACATCTTTTTTGATGTCACTTAGATGTTCCTTAACACGAGTTTCCAAATGTCTTAGAGTTTGTCCAATATAAGAAACGTTACAGTCATTACATTCGATTTTGTAGACCACCTCTGTTTCCTTCATATTTTCGAGCTTGTCTTTGCCCCGTTTTATAATTGAATCTAGCTTTTTGAGGATCGTGTAAAGGACATCCAAGCCACATCGGTTTAAAGTAATGGATCTGTGAAAAACTTAGATATATGTATCAATTTAAAAGAATATAATATTATAGAAAAATATAACATATCACAGATTTATTGCCTTAAAATGGATGGACTAAAATAGATTAGGATAGTATTCCAGCCTGGATAATTCTTATAGCTGATTTATTATACCTACAGATCTTACGAAATTGAGCTCATAAATGTATCAATTAATTAGTCACTACATTTTGATTTATTTTGCGCAATAAAATATTAGCCGCGAGAAATACCAATTGTATAAAATTTAGAGTGCGCGCGCGCGATCTAATAAATATAATTAATTAAATCAAAAAGAAATATATTACAGATAGAGTAAGTTTGATGAAAAGAAAAATAATAGCGAATATAATAGCGTAAATTCCGCTATTAATAAAAATTGTCTCCAAATTTGGTAACGATTATTATCATCTGTTATACTTCTTGCCAAAAACTCTATACATAAATAAAATTTTCAAGAAATGCAGTTTTTATTTATGTAGTGAAAAATGCGCCGGTTATTTCTTATGTTCATTTTTTATATACATATGTAATGCGCCGATTTTATTCTTATCTATTATAGTTATAAACAACTTTTATATCACCGTCGTTTTATAATATTTGAAATAAAAAGAAAAATTTAAATAAAATTACTTATATTCTGCACTTTCAAATTTCTTATATTCCGCGAAATGTTTTCATGATCCGTGTATTTAGTGAAGATAAAGGGCGAAGTTTATTTAAAAAGACAGCTTTACTTACCGAGCCGTAAAGTACACCGCAAGAATCCATACAGAGAAAGAGACAGGTCGCCATGCTTTGCATTGTTACTTGTCCGATTGCTGTTGTTCTTCTATGAAAGATGGCTGAAAAAAACAGAGATGACAATATTTATTATTTAATATCAACTATTAAAAAAATTTTTTTTTTACAAGTACACTTATTGTGACGTGTTATCTCGTGAGCATTTTAATATGATTATAAACTGTCGAATCCAACGATATAATAATCGGGCGAGCGAAAAACAGGTTTTTCAAATGTTTTAATTTGTGGTCAGTCGCTTATTGAAACCTTTTTTCCCCCTAATGATACAATCTTGGGCGCGATGAATACGTATTTTCAACCGACTTCGTAATTCATGACACTTATCTCGAGCGTCAATGTTCATGGAGAAGCCACTCGTGTGTCCGGCGTCTTTGACGAAATGAAGTCATAACGCAAAGTTGCAATTCGCGACGCTGCGGAAGCATGCAACGACGACGAATCGGCATTTAAACTATCGATAAAGCTTGTCGTCGATCGAGAAGTTACGCGACGCGAGAGTGGTACTAAAGCCTGTCTTTAGCGTCCATTTGGCGCGACATCGCGTACGGCGTATATACGATCTTATTGCGAACGGATATATCTCGCGTAATGTCCCTAAAAAGACAAGACCGGTAAATGAGATGCGTTATCGGGAATAATAATCGATTTTTTTTTATCCATTTCAAATTTCTTCCCTGGGAGAAATGCGGAGCGCGTTGGAGCTTGATGGACTCGGCCCGTAGCTGCGGTCGGCGTACACGCGCTTAGTGTAATCATCATTAATGTCTCAAAGCTTCTCTATAGATACACAGTAACGCGTAGGGCGCGTATTAAAGACGTGCGTGACACGATCCGGCGATCGTAAAACGAACGCGATCACGCGCGCACCTGAATGCAGGTCCGGTAAATGAAATGAGTTATCAGAAACGAGCGGTCGATATTTTCTCCCTTTTTTTTATCCTTTTGGTTCCGGGGTTTATCTCCCCCGGAGAAAAGCTCGCAGGAGCGTTCGGCTCCTCTTAAAGGCTGACCGCACCGCCTCATTTCGCGTACCGACTCCCGTACTGACTACGTGCTTGCACGGTGTAATCATTTTAATTTCTCAATAGTTCCCGGAGTACGCCAGCACGTACGCCAGCGCGCGTAATATTAAAGACGTGCGTGACAATCTCGCATCGCAAAACGAACGCGATCGCGTATCTCTCTCTCGCTCTCTTTCCCTCTCTCTCTCTTTCTCTGGCCGAACACGAACGCGCGGCGCGAGCGCTAAACACAGAGTGTTCAACGCGGTAATTCATTGCTTGCTCTTTTAATCTCTTTCGCGGTATTTGCGAAATAATAAGATGAGTGCGCGGCGCGGTTCGTGTACTCACGAACCAAAAAAGCCATGTAATTAAGGCAACGCCAGAGTACGCGAATGAAGTCGTAAGTTTCACACGTTCGATCGGAGTTGTCGCGAGTTACATGCTGCCAGCACGTTGTCGTTCGCAACGAGCTTTACTCTCGATCGCAGAGAAGCGTGAATTTATAATAAGCTCAACTCTCATCGAGGAGGAAAAAATATTAACAGATGTACTCTCAAGATGTAGGTACACAAAGCAGGTTTGCGTTAATGAACGCATAAATCGTTCATTAATCGTTCTTATAAGTTGCTACACATAGTTAGAAAATAAATACATTAAAATTAAGCATCGATATTGATAAAATGTTGATTAATTTTTATGAAGACGATACGTATCATATCCTATCTAATATAATTAAAAAATATAAAAATTAACTATAGATATTAAACATATAAAGAAATGTAAAATTTTATTTCACGATATTATTTGATTGCTACCTATATGCCATTCTTTGATAAAAATAGCAGTCATTCTACATCAAAATCATATTTTGACTTCTAAAATCATATTTTTGACGTAGTTTATAATTTTTTTTATTTCGATTTTAATCCGTGTTACACAATAATTTGGAAAACAATATTACTACAATTCTTAAATTAATTTGCTAAAAAATTTGAATTAGCAATTTAGGTATACTCAAGCCAGAGTTGACACAGTTGATTGACACAGTACGTGTTAAAAGAATGACCTTATTAGGTTAAAAAAATTAATTATAAAAAAGTTCAATTATATACATTTCCTTTATTTTTCGTATATATGTATATAC
This sequence comes from Temnothorax unifasciatus, assembly GCA_030770225.1. Classification (NCBI taxonomy): domain Eukaryota; kingdom Metazoa; phylum Arthropoda; class Insecta; order Hymenoptera; family Formicidae; genus Temnothorax; species Temnothorax unifasciatus. The sequence continues at coordinate 73,795 of JASTWK010000606.1, forward strand.
AATAATCTAAATTTGGTGGGATATCGCATTTTGAACAAACTTAACAACATTATTAAGGTCCATAAAGATAGGAACGCCCTTCTCACTAATAGTGATGTAATCTATAAGATCGATTGCAAAAATTGTGATGTTTCTTATGTCGGCCAGACAAAGAGGCAACTCCAAACGAGATTAAAGGAGCATAAGTACAACATTAAATTAGACAAAGCGAAACATACGGTTGTATCTGAGCATAGCGTGAAATTCGACCATACATTTGATTGGGACAATGCTCGCATTTTGGAAATCGAACATAATTATAAAAAAAGATTAACGGCCGAGATGATACACATAAAAGAACAGGCAAACGGCATAAATTTAAACAAGGACACCGAGTTATTGAACGATGCCTATTTTGATGTTCTGAAAGTCTTATCACATATAAAATAATAACAACGACTTCCCGTGCCCTTTCGAAGCGAGCATTGCCTCAGCCGTATGTAGTCTCTCGCGGTGATCACACGTACTGTGAGACGATGGAAAGAGATCTCCGTATCCTTCGCTGTACCGACTTCTTATGTGAGTGTACTGTTTGACAAATTTTACTTTATCAATTCGCGTCTCTTATCGTTTTTATACTGTTCAGTTACCACTAAGACGGTCGGGTGACATAGAGATTCGCGGATGCAGGGACATCACGTACGTTTGACGTCGTTCTTGCAGCGGAGGAGTCGACCGAGATCATACCTTTGACGAATACCTGAGGTTTTGACTTTTATATTGCGACGGTTGCGAATTTCCAGTCCCATTATGACTTGATATGCTAAATTCTAAGGAGGGATTAAGTTGAATTATGTTAAATTATGCTGCTTGTTTTGAAGAAGGCCAAGTAAGGCCGAAACGTTAACGTTGTTATTGCGAACTCATTCGTTATCAAAGAAGTTTTAATAAATATATCACCCTTTAATAGCTCGTAATTTGGCCGTTTTATTGTATAGCTGTTACAATAATCTAGTTACATTTTCTTATCAATGTCTATTTTATAGTATTTAGCTTTTCGCAGTTTAAAAATTAACGTTTAAAATTAACTTTAACTGATAAGAAATCGCGCAGGTTAATTTTATGGCTGCGATTGACTGGACTCTGGCTTGAGAGTGTCATCATATTTACTTCTCCTCGCACTCAACGTGTTGCTGTCATCGCGATTAAACACGCCGTTGCATCGGGAAGATGCATCGACCTGCTAGGCACATCATTTACTCTAACGATTTGCGAAGACGTAAATATCTCACGCACGTCTGCATTTTTGTACGGAAGGCCTTACGTATTTCTACGATAATTATCACCGTTTAATACCTACGCTGAATGCAGATATCAATGATCCATCCAGACAAAATAGTTGTCTCTGAATTTGCAAAAAAAATAGATAGATAAATAATTATTTCTTAACTTGGAAATTTTTATAGTTAATTTTTGTTCATGCAAACGTTATGATTTTACGTAACACGATGATATTAAAAGTTAAAAATTGTTGAGCGATAAGAATGATTAAAAATAGAGATTTTTCGCGAATTAAATTTTCGATACAGCAAATATCAATAAAATATTATTTATTGTGTTTGAACAATTTGAATTAAATTTTAGTTTAAAATCTCATCGAGACGCTGAAAAAAGACGCTCGTCAATCGACGCTCGAAAATAAGATCGAGATCAATGTTTAGATAATTGTATGAAAAATAAAATATCTGTCAGCAAACTTATAATTTTCATAGAATTTAACTTTCTTTCTCTCTCAATTTCTTTCTCTTTTTTTCTCTGCTACTGCGTTTGGATACAGCCAGATACGTTTCTTTGACTGTTACGATTTATTCGGTTGTGAGTTTATTCGAGGTTTCGGCTTATGATTTCAAATTAGCAGTCATAAAACTAGAATCGTGTAACTACAAAGAATTTGATTTAGATTTCTGCATATTTATCAGCGTTAATTGGAAATATTTATCAGCATTAATTAGAAATATCTCTCTTTACGATCGGAAATGCATCGATTAAGCGTAATTCGCCACCTTGGAAAATCAATAATTATAATAGCTCGCGTGGGTCTGTTATTATGAGCATGTGATCGGTATCCGCGGATAAGACATTCGAGGCGAGTACAAGATGTACGGTTTTTTTAAAGAAAAGATGCATACACGATCGTTTACCTGTCTGCTATAAACAGTACAAGAGCGCAAGTGCGTGATGTTAATGAACGTCTTAAAGCGTTTAATGCAACCAGAATAAGGAGTTTCGCGGAGAAAGCAATATCGTAAAGTAACAATAATGCCCATACCGCTATGATTCTTAATCGCTAATCATTGAGTGATTAATGAGGTAAAATTATCGGGTATTAAATGATAACGGTTATGACAAAATGATATAACCAGTATTTTTTATCCTCTAACGACATTTTTGAGGGATTGACGTACAAGCTTAATTAACATTAACGCGATTAATCAAAAGGATATAAATTCAAAATGTTTTCTGGAGTAGACAAGATTGCGTGCCGCATCATAATGTAATGGTTTCACTTAGCATGTCGAAGGGATTATTAAAGGGATTGTAGCAATAGGAGCACGCGATTACAAAATATTGAACCCGTATTTTAAGGAGAATAATAAGAAAATGGTACAAGATAGTACAAGTAGTTAATAACAAGGTAGCATAATTAAAACGTTAAAACTCCTCGTGCTATCTCGAAGTATATGCTTCTTTTTGCGATTGTGGCACGTAACACATAATAATAATTGTTTAAGACGTAATTATATTTTAATTTAACTCAATTTTGCACACTGAAAGAAAACCACAATTGACGTTAATATATTACTATGACATTATTACCTTTCGTTTGACATTATAGTGAATATCGGTTAAATTCTGTGTTCATTATTTCACTGTTAATTATTTTGTATAATCTTTGGTTTTTTTTATATATTTAATAATATGTCTTTACGAATATTTTTATTATTTTATTATTTTAGCGATAAAGTATATTATTTCTCGTCAAACATTTGACTATTACATATTTAAAAAGGCTATAAAACTCGTTGCTAAACGAGCGTGATTTGTTATTCGGCTGTAGAGGGCTAAAATATGTTAATGCATGCTATACAAGAGAAGTAAAGAAATGATAAAGATGATAGAGACGGCCAGAGTTATTTGGCGTGATAAAACGCAGGTCGCGGTGTCGCATACAAACATCGATTTTCCGATTGCGCTCTACACGCATTTATACTTTCCATTTTTACGAGCTTGCAGATCTTGCGCTATATTACAGTCGAGCAAAGATTAATTACACCGAAACGCGTGCACGGATTTACGACGTCATTGCGATACGAGCCGAGCGCGACATAGTGTGATTCGCCTCGACAATAAGCCTCATACATCGACAGGCTGATACCGATGGTCTTATCTAAGCGTGTAATTTAATCGAATTGCTGCGCAGAAAAGAAAATTTCACAAGTCTGCATACAGTAACGTTTCCGCGAAACGTGCTATTGCAAGCATTAGAAACGTCTACGAGACATTCGAAGAGAATTAGTCGATTTATACCAGTCGCTAGAATCCATAGACTCTACTGGTATCAACGCGATATCATAACGCTCTTTGCAAAAAGGCGCCGTAGATTAATAATACTTAGAAATCGGCTGCTCGCGTTTTACCCCTTTCAAGAGTCGATAAAGGCTGAAAGGACATTTGAGCTACTGATCGAGCAATGACATTTTTTATATTAAAAAAAAGAAAAATTGTGAAAATATCTTATGAAAGATCTAATTTTGTATAAACATCATTTTTTGACAACAATAATCAATGAAGGAAAAAGATCTAAATAATGTGCTTAAAATAATTATTTAATATTTCCATAGAGAATAACATACTTCTATCCTGCACGAAAATTATATGTAGACTGAATTGTTCTTTTTATATTTCATTTATCGCATGCGTTTTCTGAAATATAATTGGATGCACTTTTTTTAATGGTATACATTGCAAGGTAAATCATCTTTGCCGAATATACGGCGCAGTTTTGTATGTATCATCCTCTAAGATACATCTTTTATTGCTAATTTTAGAATTGTAGACGTAAGCGATATTAGGGATCGGATGTAGTTTACATCTTTGGCTGGCGCATCGTGGATGGTATAAATTATTAGCGCATAAATTCGATTCACGAAGCAAGTCGTGTCCCCGTGCTTAAATGTTTCAGCTCAATTGCGCGCTGCCTTACGCGCCTTGCGGTGACGTTAAATTATGGATACCACTGCGAGTATAATAATTTGATTCAAAATATTTGCAAAAAAGATTTCGCAAATTCCGCAGATACGACGAGACAGAAAATTGAAATGTGCTGCAATTGGGAAAAAAATTGCCACATAAAAAAAAATGGTAGAAATTACTTTATATTTAGATAAAAGATTTAAAGCACATAATCCGCGCTGCATTCTTTAAAATTTAAAAACAAAATTAGTCCATGTTTTAATAAAAAAATTTTGTGTATAAAAATAATATTAAATACTTATCGTCGGTATTAATTAAAAACAGATTTATTAATAATTATCGTTTTATTCAAGTAATATAACGTAAGCGTAAGCAGTGCGTTTACGACTGTATAGGTTTCGATGCATAATGCATTTGACATAATCTGATATTTCAAGGATAATTGCTTTCATTCGTTAATGGATACACTCATTTTTGACAACGCTTAAGAGAGCGATGATCGATGATACACCCGGCGTGATAAGTCACTGGCGAGACGTATGTTGGTGTTAATGGACATACGCGGATTTACAGATGTAGCGTGTCGTAGTACAGTTAACAAGCTCTTCTGTTCACCAACGTCAACACTCTAATTAAGCACCAGTGTCTCTTTACACACACTTCAAACGTGTATAGTCAGCTATTAACTGTATTATTCTCCGGTGTCATTACAGGTGTGAATTTTTTCCTCTCTCTTGTTGAAAGAATCAAAGAAAATGTCTAATACTTTAAATCCCAAAGTTACTACACAAACACGAACTTTTATTCATGATTTTAAGTTTTGTTAATAATTTTTCTGTAACGTAATAATTTACTTAATAAAATTATAATACTAATTTAGTATCAAATAAGTACGTTAATAGCACGTTGTTACAATTATGTTATAAAATATTGGAAGAAAAGAAGAATAGAGGTGCAGCAATAATGACAATTTTTTCAGAATTTACATTAATATCTCACATTAACATCTCAATACGAATATTTTTATTCTGTTCGTTTTTCACATTGATTTACCGGTTGCACCGTCGCGTAATCCGGCAAAAATCGTCGCGACAAGTCGCGTTAATTGCATGCCGCTGATAAACAAGAGACAAAGACCGATTATCTCTTTCGTGACAACCGGCGCGCAATAAAAAGCGTACGAAATTTCTCTCATGCAATATTCATCGGGGATACGGTGCCAGAAGCGTCGGTAATTACTAATGAAGCAAGGAGCATACAGCGTCGCCCGTGTCTGACACATCGTGTGTCTGTAAATTGTCGATCATCGCATCGCACCAGAGAGCGTGCGTGCGTCAATAACGGGATCGATGTACGCGGATTTGATCGATTCGACCGCCTTGGACATTTTATCGGGCTTCTACGCAATGGTACTTTTATATGACGCTATTTTTATATCACACACATTCAAGTTGTCGAATTTTCTTCACATTGGATATGTAGTGAGATTTATCGTATTAATCAATTGTCGAAAAATTTTATAAGAAAATGCAAGTTAAGTTATAAAAGAATATAAAAGATAAATTTTCGTAAAATAAATTGTGAATACGATTAAAGAATTTTTATAAACATCCATCACATACATTCTTTTTATAAACGTTATATACAATATTTTTAATTTTTATACGAATCGAGATGAAGATTTATTGGAGTTATAAATTGATATCTTAGTGTGTGGGTTTTATCAGTTTTCTTCTCAAGTGCCTTTACGCTTTCTCGTCCTTTCTTCTTTTCTTTGACATAAATGTAGGTACCTCTTATCGAGGAATTTCTAAAAGAGATGTACCAAATGTAGTGTATTACTCTGATATCTTGTATCAAATTTACATACGTTCCTCGTTCGTCCAATTAAACCACATATGGAGAATTCCCTTCGTTCTAATTGAAGATTTTTAACGATAACGTGCTGCAATGCTACTCCATTAAATGTTATATCAAAAGAAAATTATCTAAAGTAAATTTCATTATTACATGAACATTGAAGTAAAATTATTCATCCGGCACACACAATGACGATCTCAATAAACCGGTTGAATTTAATACAAGTTTAATTATAGAAGTTTTATCAAACTTAAATATTACGGAAATGCAATTAGTTCAAATAAGTAGAGTATAAAATGATACAAATATATAAAATACTATAGTATTTACAATATTCTGTCTTACAATCTCACTATGCACAATTTAACCTATACTGTCTTAAAATAATTTTTCCTCTTTTATTTACGATGTATTTGTATATATTTTTTACATATTTAATTTGACATGCTAACTGAATGTACATTAAAGAAATTAAGGAGTTTTCATACTTTATTTGAATTATTTTGGTAAATACTGCTTTCAGCTTATTTGTCTATAAACTACGTCTATCTATAAACACGTAGAATAATATGCATAAATATGCATATAATAACGGGATACAAATCAATAAGATATCTCATCATTTATTACTTAACATGCGTGTGAATGATACGTGCCGGTTCTCAGGCATTCCATGCAGCGTCATCGTGCAGTTGTGCACACGTGACATTTCGAGCATCTGAATCAGTCTGACGAATCGAATGCGCGAACTTTTGCCCGTCATCGATTAAATACATTCTAAGAATCGCGACTGTTGCGTCCGACAAGGCCGAATCCGTGCGTATCGTCACGTAATATTCGTCTAGCTACGTGATACGAGGCATGCATCTCGTTCAGCATTCTTGCATAAGCAGCGCGGAATGAAAATGGCACATCGTATAACGGCCGCAATAAAATTGAGCGAATTGATTCCAAACGACGCAAGCTACTAAAAGACGTCATAGGCACATCTGAAAGTCATATTTTAGATTAGGAGAGAGAAAGAGAGAGAGAGAGAAAAAGAGAAAGAGAAAAAGAGGAGTTTTTTTCCAAGAGTTACTGGAGAATAAATATTTTTTCAAAATTTTTCGTATTTTTTTTTTCATCAGGTTTCTATACGATTGCTTAAACGAATCTCTCGCGTTGGAAATCATAGCTTCGTGAAGCGATAACTTGCATCGGTCGACAGGATTTATGCAATCCGCGCACGTTCTTCAATTTCACGCATTACGGTAAATTCCTAAATTATCGAATAGAACGCATAGATTATTCGAACGGAGAAACGCGGACGCTGCTGTGGCCGCGTCGCATTTTTCGGTGGTCAAGTTACTTTTTCTCAAGCAGCGCGGGCCACCGCACGAGATTGGAATCGATGAAAGAAAGGAACGGGAGGATTTATCACGGTGGCGGATAAAATTTACGCTCATCTGATTAAATCCCAAACGTTCGCCGCCCGTGGTCGAATCCTATCTCGCGGGCAAATTAGCATGGCACTCGTGGGCTTGGGTTAAGTGGGAAACTAAAAACTTTAACGAGGACAAATAACAGAAAGCTTGGCGCGCGCGATAGGTAGACACGCTGGGTCATCCCGTCGCGTTAAATCACCGCCTACAGTTTGGAGGTCGCCGGGTTAGCGGCTACATCGCGATTAAGATATAATTACAAGCGAGGCGAAATTAATTATTTACGTTACCGCAAGATAGATAAGAAGGATAAAAAGCAACGACGAGCACGTAGTGTATACGTTAATGACATATAATGATTATTACTACATTATAGATAAAAATATATTTAACAATGAGTTTATATATATTTTTTTTATTTTTACTCGTGTCCGTTTATTTTCTCTCTATATAATACGTATCATAAATATAAATAATAGCTCATCTCGCAGAGGAATGGGAAATTCGGAAAGACTTAAAAGACTTTGATAATACCTTAAGTAAAAGAATACATACTGACCCAGTGAGGATTGCCGAGAAAATATACAGAAAAGACAATGTACGCCAACAGAGAGGAAATAAGAACAGGTGTAAAGAACCGCGAACATCCGCGTGCCTGACGTAACGTCGTTTACATTGAATGCCGTGGATGTTTGTTGACAGAATATGTATCAAATAATTGTAAATGTTATGGCATCCGTCGAGGAGGCCGAAATTATTTCAGGCGCATTAAAATGCTAGTTCGGCTCTCGCTGTAGTTACAAACTATTATATACATCATTGCAGTAGCGGAAGTAAGCCACGCGGAAGGCGATTCAACAAAATAATCTTTAACACGGATGTGTGTTTATTCGGTGATATCGTAAGATATAACGTATCCCAGCAGTCGCATTTTTCAGTCGGCGATACCCGCCGATTTTTTACTGGTTCGTCAATGAACTACAGTGCACTACTATTTTTTCAGAGATTAGTTTATCGGATCCAATATTATTTATATATTATTTCAAAATAACTAGAAAATGTAACATTTTTAGATTAATATTTTTCCCGTTTAATTGTTATCAATTAATTATTTCAAAGCATATAATTTATCATATGCATTAATTAAATAATTAATAAATAAAATGAAACAAATTACATGCATTGAATTTAAATGATAATGATTTTAAAAAATATTTGTTTGTAAAAATCACGAGATTTATACTCTACTCGGATCGTCTTGATTATAAAAGGTAAAACCGTCATTGTTTTCGCTTGGAGATGAACTGTAGCTTTTGATTGTCGCACGTGCCATTCAAAAGAAGTGTCGGATCAACAGAAAGAGCGCGACTCAAGAGAAAGAGTTAGGGTGTCAAGAAGAGGCCACTAACCCGAGGGTTATGTCACGAGGAGTAGCTTCTCGTCGCCGGCGTCGTCCTCATGGCGTACCGAAATAGAAGTCTCGTTGATGCTGCGCACTTTCTGCCACAATAAACCGTTCTTCTTACTTGTCGCCGCCGCCCGTTTAATCCCGAGGGTTAACAGACTGACAACCGATCGAGCCGCTGTTGACGCGCACATTTTTCTACTCCACATTTACGAATTCTACATTTTTCGCCATAACTATTATCCCGGTTTACATCCGGCAGTTTTGCGATCAGACATTTTTTAAATATTAACTCGGGATATACATAATAAACTGCTATTTTTATTGTATGGCGCTTATTTAGGCGCACTTTAGATTAAGTTTATATCATCACACGTTTAGCGCCTAGTATTTGATTTTTGTAAACGAAAGAAACAGAGCTCTGCTTCTAATTGTAAGTATAAAAATTGACTTTCCGTTGAGATTCAATTTAATGAGATTTAATCAGATGCATCAGACCGCAACGGACTCGATTAAATTCCTACGAAAACTTCAAACGCGCGCCCAACTGTGCGTGTTAATCGCTGTCACCGATCGCGTAATACTGGCGTAATTTGAGAGATGCCTGTAACTCGAGCACTTCTTTAAACCCGGAAATGGGATAAAGCCTTCATTCATTAACAATTCAGGAAAGATAGGGCTGAAGTAACAGCTGGAACAACGCCAGGTTTCTCAATGTGTCGTAAAGACACATTTACTTCGCGGTGTAATTGCCTAACGACAAAGATAATGGCATCAAATACTAACGTTTCATTCAATTTTCATGACTTAACATAGTAAGGTGAATGTACCAATCTCTGGACAGTTAAGAGCACTATATAAATGTATAATATCATAAAAAGTAATCACATAAAAGGTATATTTCTTAGTCCAATTAACTTGTAAAGTAAACTTCACACCATTATTAAATAATAAAAGTTAATAAATTAAATGTTAGTCTTTACAATAAGTTTTTAATAAACAAAATACTTTAAACTGCAAATGTATATACCAATATCTGGACGCTCTTTTCATTTTTGCTTCCTCATATATAGAGGAAGCTTTGTTTTCGGAGAAAAATTTTTTTTCAAGTATCTTTGGCAAAGTGTTTAGAATGTTCTAAAACGTCGAAAAATCACTTTTGTACAAAATGTCCGTGTGTATGTGTGTATGTGTGTATGTATGTGTGTATGTATGTACGCTTTTGTTGTCCGTTTATGCTCTAACTTCCGTAATTTTTGAGATATCGAGATGTTTTTTTTTAATCGATGGAGTATTATTTAAGGAAAGTTGGTATTGAATTTGGCGATGATCGGTAAAGGTGTTCTTTTTTTTTTAATTTTGAATTTTTTTAGAAATGTCCGTGGTTGCTTCTAATTTCCGCAAATTTATCGAGCTGTTTCTAATTTTATTATATTCTTTTCTACCCCTATTTTATATATAATTCTTTAAGATTTGGTTGATTAGATCCAACTTTATACGCGATAACGGCAGTCGCACTATAACGGCTTTGACAAATTTATAGTAAAGTTTACGTTAAAAAAAACAATATTGGTGTACTACGTTCAACGTGCATGACGCCACCGCGACTAGCACCGCCAGTTTCGATATCGCGTGCGCATTATTATCGATCAATCTATAATAATTAGATATTAGTTACAATAAAACTTATCACAATAAAAAAATGGTGCAAGTAGAAACTTGCACATTGCTTCCTTATAGTTTTTAAGTGTGCAAATAGAAACTTGCACATTGCTTCCTTACAATTTTTAAGTATGCAAGTAGATACATGCACATTGCTTCCTCATAGTTTTTAAGTGTGCAAGTAGAAATCTGCATATTGCTTTAGTTTTTAAGTTGGCAAGTAGAAACTTGCACATTACTTCCTTACAATTTTTAAGTATGTAAATTATAAATTTGCACATTGTTTCATAGTTTTTAAGTGTGCAAGTAGAAATCTGCACATTGCTTACTTATAGTTTTTAAGTATGCAAGTAGAAACCTTCGCTCACAAAGCTTCCTTTATGAGGAAGCCAAAACAAATAAATAAATACTAATAATTATGCATTGAATAAAATAAAAGCTTCCTCATAGAGGAGCTTTGTGAGCGAAGATTTCTACTTGCACACTTAAAAACTATGAAACAATGTGCAAAGGTATAATTTGCATACTTAAAAATTGTAAGTAATGTGCAAGTTTCTACTTGCCAACTTAAAAACTAAAGCAATGTGCAGGTTTCTACTTGCACACTTAAAAACTATGAGAAACCAATGCACATGTATCTACTTGCACACTTAAAAATTGTAAGGAAGCAATGTGAAAGTTTTTATTTGCACACTTAAAAACTATGAGGAAGCAATGTGCAAGTTTCTACTTGCACCATTTTATGTATATGAATACAAGAATAAATTAATTATAAAATTAATTGTAAGATATGTTTACCTGTACTGTAGTAAGTAATGTATAATTAAAGTGCATATGTAAATTATTATTAATACAGTAAAAATAATTTTACTGTCATTGAATGTATCAATATATGTATCAAAATTAGTTGTATACACCGGTAGTGCCGGTCGTATATATAGGTCATCTGTCAAAATAATAATATAAAAACATTAGTACTTATTGCAATGTAGTCATAGACCACGTTCCGTAACGTGCATATGAGCGCATTTATCTATAGTATATGTAACGTTTACTATAGAAAATGTGCACGTTACGGAACGCAGGAATAGTTACCTGAAGTTATCGGGATGAGAAAAATTATAATAATAAAAATCACTTTCAAATACATTATTGCTTATATAATTGACTAACACAACGGCCGACACAACACTAATCGTCTACACTGACCGGTAGAGTGTACACATAACAGACAAGGTGACAATGATAACTCGATTTGAAATGTAGAGGACGAGGACGTAACTCTAATTTCCAATTGGCTAATTCTTTATAGACTTTATTGATTGTCTAGCAGGCCTGTTTAACCTGCGATCCGCGGGCCACTCGTGGCTCTTTCCCCTACCACGGAGCTCGAGCTCGACTCCCCCCACTCTTTCAGTTGGTTTCCCGACTCTTCCCATATTTGACACATATTCCTAGTCCTCGCGGATACAGCATCTAGCATCTTAGCTTGCTTATGAGCATCGTGCATTTTACGAGATACTGCTTACTGTTCCCACGTTACGACGTGTATGCACAGTACAATTTAAAGGTTTAAACCATATTATTAAAACTGAATATTATTTCAAGTTATTTATTGATCGGCCTGACTGGCAATAATTGATTAATGTTAAACGACGTTTTGATCTCTAATTTGGGTCTCCTTATTAAATTACATTTAATGCTGGAACAACATAAATTGCCGGTAACAAATATAAAATGGAAACAATAATACAAATTACATATTCAACTTACATGGATCATTATGCGTCTAAAGTCATAAATTACTAGTCATCGTTAAAACTTGTGTAACGGGGCGATAGAACAAAGGAATGTAAAACTTATTGTTAGTGAGCTAAAATCGGACATTAACAAGCATTCCAGTTAGCACTCAGTCGTCAGCAAGCATAGAATGGAGTTCGATCATAATTTTGAATGGCAAGGTGTCAAGATTTTACATAAAAAACAGCATCTTAAAAAATGAGAAATTTCTGAAATGCTGTTTATTAAAAAGCATACTGACGCGATAAACTCGCAGAAAGACACGGAAAACTTGCCATTGGTCTACGATCGGATTATATTTTCACTGTACATTCTACATACAACTTTACATTCTATGTCATTTTATTTATTTTGTGATTATTCATGACATGACACATTTATCAGTCGTTCGTCGGGCGTTATACGTGACGGTCATACCGCACTAAGTTTACATTCCTTTGTTCTATCGCCCCGTTACACAAGTTTTAACGATGACTAGTAATTTATAACTTTTGACGCATAATGATCCATGTAAGTTGAATATGTAATTTGCATTATTGTTTCCATTTTATATTTGTTACCGGTAATTTATGTTGTTCCAGCATTAAATGTAACTTGGACCCAAATTAGAGGTCGAAACATCGTTCAACATTAATCAATTATTGCCAGTCAGGCCGATCAATAAATAACTTGGTATTATTTTATCAATTTCACTAACATTTGGCAAAAGATCATTTTTGAATAATATTTATATCCCTACTATTATTATATACTTTTATAACTATAAACTCTACTAACGATGTCGAAAAGACAACGCGAAGATACGTCCAATCGTCAATTTCAACAGAGCTGGGAAATTGATTTTTTTTTCTCAAATACAGAAAATAAACCACAGTGTTTACTATGTAACACTGTAATTTTCTCTAGGAAATCTTTTAATATTTCTCGCCATTATAGCACAAGTCATGAAAAAGATTACGGGCATTATCATGGAGACATTAGAAAACAAATTTTGAAAAGTCTCAAAATGCAACAACATTTGCCAGAAAATGTTGAAAAGAATCTATTTTCAAATAAAACCTTGCAACAACAATGTCTTGCAGCGTCTTCATTTTCTTTAGAAATTGCACGAGCGAAAAAGTCAGATGGAGAGTTTATTAAAAAGTGTGCAATTGAAATGGTTAGAGCTTTCGATAATACACGTACAATACAATTATTCGAACAAGTACCATTATCGCGCCAAAATGGTACTCTTAGAATTAAAGAAATTGATACGGACATTAAACAAAAGTTAAAAAATTTATTGCAATCTTGTCGATATTTTTCACTATGCCTTGACGAAAGCACTGACATTTCAGACATTAGTCAATTATGTATATTTGTGAGATGTATCCAAAACGACTTTTCTATTAATAAAGAGTTGTTGTCATTGGCTTCATTACACGATACAACGAAAGGTATTGATATTTTTAACGCTGTCTGGGAACATGTAAATGAATTTTGTAACGGTTTTGAAAAATGTACTGCTATTGTAACTGATGGAGCAAAAGCAATGGTAGGAACTGAAAATGGATTTTGTGGCCAATTAAGAAAGCATAATATTTTTTGTTGAATGATACACTGCATCATTCATCAAGAACCCTTATGTGAGAAAATTATAAAAATGGCTTCAACAATGAAATTAGTAACAAAGATAACAAATTTAACTAGAGGCGGTAATAAATCATTATCTCATCGCAAATTTTAGGTATTTTTGCAAGAAGTAAATGCTGCATATGGAGATCTACCATTGCATTGCGAAGTTCGCTGGTTGAGTGCTGGTAAATGTTTGAATCGGTTTTTCGTTCTTAGGAAAGAAATACCAATATTTTTGATGAAATTAAGAGCGATGCCGCTGATTTCGAAAAATTATTTCACGATTCAAAATTTTTTAGTAAACTTGCTTTTTTGATTGACATTACACAACATTTGAATGAACTTAATTTAAAATTACAAACTCAGAAGCAAACTATCTCAAATTTAATGCATCATATTAATGGATTTCGGAATTGTTTAACTGTATTTAAAATAGAATTAATGAAAGACGAATTAGTTCATTTTTTTTGTTGTGAAGAATTAAAAAAAGATTTTCCTTCTGTAAGCTTCATCCATTTTTCCGATTTTATAGCTAACATTAGTAATGAATTTAATTCTCGTTTTACCGATTTTGACGATTTAAAAACTGATATTACTCTTTTTAACAACCCAATGACAGTTGCAATCGATCAACAAAAAGTTGAATATCGAATGGAGTTGTGCGATCTACAGGCCGATCCTTTTCTGATGGGACGATCAGAAAGTGGATTAGAATTTTTTTTAAGCTTTTATCGGAAACCACATCCTAAATTAAGAGAATTTGGCCTTAAAATCTGCTCCATGTTTGGTTCAACTTACCGTTGTGAGAGTGCGTTTTCAATAATAAAGCAAATAAAAAGTAAAAGTCGTGCTTCGATGACTGATGCTTCATTGTCACATGTAATGCGGATTGCAACATCTGAAATCTGTGTTGACATTTCAACATTTGTTGATCGAGCAGTACATCCACAAATTTTGCATTAGACAAAGTATATCATGTCAACATACAAAATGGCATTGTAAATTATTGTAATTATTATATACTATAATATATATTATTAATTATATTATACGACACGTCAGAGTGATAAGCTCGTTTTAACGCTTTGACACACCGGTAATTGCTCCGTAAGTAAGAAAATTATATTTAACACTGATAAATCGCGGTTTTAACACGTTATGACTCCGCTTTTGGTTTTGTAAGGACAATCGATCTTTTCTTTCTACCTTGTCTTCCAACCTGGGAGTTTAACGTCTGCGAGATTGTTGAAAGACTGCGTTTAAGATACGATTGACATGGAGTACGTGCATACCGGCATATATTTACAGTCTACCGAACTTCTATATGATTTTTATTTTACACTTTTTGTTTTATCCGTTGATTGCGCCTGACTTACAGTTTATTGTGGAATTTATTTTTAACTTACACTTTTTATTTTACTCGTTGACTGCACCTATTTGGCTCATAGTTTTTATTTTCTATTTACACTTTTGGTTCACGCGTTACCTGCTCCGGTTTGATTCATTTTTATGTATTATCGTCGTGAATTTAGACTGCGCCTGATTGACTTATGTAGATCAACTTCGTCGAATTGTATGTATTATCTTCGGGAACATAATGTATTTTCTTTACGCTGAAGATGACACAAAAAAAGTGTCAAAACGTCCGTCTTTATTATAATATATTTATTGTTATGATAATTTGATTGCGCATTAATTACCGCGCTTGGCTCCTATTGCCTCCTTATTTCCTTTACTTGATTTATTCAGGAGAGCCTACTTTAATTTAATTTATATTACATATTATATTCTGAAAAAGTCGCATAATGCATACCGAGATATCACTATCAATACCATACTCAGTTATATTGCTTTATGCGTAAATAAGTATATGACACGCACTTGTGCTTTGTATGCGTATTTTTAGTTACGCATAAAGCAATCGAATATAGCTATACTCTACTTCTACTCATGCTGCGAGAAACCGCTGCCCACTATTGATACTACTGGATGGTGGGGGAAGTCTGAAGTGGTAAGAGTGGGAGCAGTGGCTCCTTTGCTTCGAGCAGTTAGACAGGCCTGGTCTAGTTAATGATGTACTTTCATTTAACATATCTAATACCGCTGGCTCTGAAAGTACTCTAGGCCTACGTGAGTATGTACTTATCCCATCATCTGTACTTTCCAGGTTATTTTTAATTTTATTTCTTATACTTTATTTCAATTAAAGAATTGCTTGCCAGTTCTTTAAAATTATTCAAATTTTTAAATTTTTTAAATTCAAAACGGTTTAATATATCAAAAGATTTAATTATCAGTATATTTAATATTAAGTGATTGTACTATTTCGATAAAATATAGTTGACGAAGAATCGTTTTCAGTTTTAACGGAGAGAATACGTTTCTAAAATTCAAACATATACCTTACGTTTGTAGGAGTTATGTTCGAGACGCGGTAACCGTCTTCGAACATTTAATTTCGCTAGCAGAAGCGCGTCTTGCCTCGAAGGGACAGTATAAAGAAAGGGCTAAGACGAGGCGAAAGCTACGGCAGAACCAAAATGACACACAGAGGTATGGTGTAGAGAAACGGTATGCGGTACACCGCGGCGTTCGGTGATAAATCGGTCGTCCATGGTCTCTTTGCTCGAGTAATTTGTGCCGCTAAATGGCCACCGACTGGCATAACTCCTTCTCGCAGAGGCGCCTATACACAGAAACAACAGCGACCCGTGGAACACGCGCATCTCCTTACGTAAATCTCGCCTCACGATCTTCATCAGCACAGGGATGCGACGTTACGAAAACGGGACGCGAGAATCCGTAGATATTACGATTAAGTTGTACTTGACCGTCGCGTCGGTGAAAAGTTAAATATAAATTTTATAAATAATAATCTCGGTCAAAATATCTTCCGACGAAAGATATTCGAAGAAACCGGTACTCGTTTCCCTCCCTCAGAAGCGCAACTGAATTCCACGTCGCTCCCGAGATCTCGGAATCCTTTTTCCAACGATAGTTCACCGGGCGCGGCTATTAAGTTTCAAAGGCACGGAAAGCCGACGGACGTTGTGCGGTTTAACGTATACGTTTCGCGAGTAATTCACGTCGCTAAATGGGCATGGACCGTCCTAACTCTCATCCGGGGACGACGTTCGCAGAAGTGGCCACGTTTTTGCGACGTATAAAAGAGCAGTGGAACTTGATTCCGAATGTAGAGGGAGAATTATCGGATTTTTCAGGGGACGCGCTGTGTCCCTTAAATCCCGCGCCCAGACGCACTCGCGTCTTCTGTAATTAAGTTACGCACGCCGACAGTCTTCCCTCGCCTCTTGTGAATTTGCGCTCCTCATTTAGACGTCACTCTCCGCCACGTGTTACTCCGATTTAATTTTATTAACCCTGTTTCGCCTGCCGGTATTACGCTGTCCTCTACGTTTATCGCGAATATATGTCGCGACCGATTTATCATGCCCTTGTATTTATTAGATCTTTAGATGTTGCCGTTTCTTTCTCTCTGTTTCATTTACAGATTTACGAGATTTATTTGCGTCAGAATAATGCAGGCTCTTGTACGCATCCCGTTAATTTTTTAAAAGCTCTTTCAGCATTCTGCCAAAAATGAAATATTCAAGTGTAACAGAGACTTTAATTAAAGAAAATGTATTTTGAACGCGGCTGTGTTAGAGCAAATGCATCTCATGTCGCGATATTACAAGCGTGAATTGTCAACGATAAATCGTCCTTAGAAAACAGTTTCTTATGATCTTAGACATAGCAGTCGCAACATTATATAATAAATACCATGACATGATCAGTCATATTTGCATATGTTTAAGAGTAAAAAGTACTATCCAATATTTGATAGTACAATAAATAACATCACTGCTACTATTAAATATAAATGCGGTTATTAAGAAAACGCAACATTACCAGGAAATATCGAGCATGCCGCTGTCATTTATGACAATATTTCGTTATTTTCGATTAATTCAAGTATGATAATCAATTGAAAGTAAAAATTCAAAATACTTGGTCAAGAGGTAAAAAAGGTTTCTTCGGGGGTTCCTTAAAACTTCGCATATACTTTTGCCGTTTTTAAAATAAATTCTACAAATTATCGTAATTATAATCATTAAATAAATTGCAAATTATGTAATTAAGACTTATTTTTACATTGAACAAAATACTTATTTATCTCTTTTAATTTTGTTGAGCTTTTATGATTATACAAGCTGTGGAAGCGCAACTAGAAGTATACGTTGATTATTTAATTTAACAAAAGGAAAATCATCTCCACACAACAATGCCTTGCAACTTCAGTAATTTTCTCGTGATGTGATTTCCTAATAGTTGTTCGCGGTAGGTAGCCTCGTATCGACCAATATCCCACGGTACTCATCTCAATTTGTAGCGCTAAACGTTTCTCACTTGGTTTTTCTCAGGAACAACCCAAGCACGTTGATTCCACATCCTCTCTTTTTCTTTCCCTCCCTCTCTCTTTCTCTTTCCCTTTCTCTCTTTCTCTTTCCGCTCAATATGTAAATCGATCGTGTTTCGATCGGACACGGGGCAGCATTCACGAATATCGTAGAAGGCGCCGCTTAGGCAGAATATCTATAAAAATTCCAGACATCTTATTTTCCTTCTCTGAAAACGGCGGGTACACGGATCTGAAACGCCGCAGGCGGTCTTGACGCCCGGCCAAGACTAATAACCCCGAAAAGACAAAAAGGATATACTGCCGATGTCGATGTCGGTGAAAAGCGAGGAAGCGAGGAAGCGATCGAGCCTTGAAGAGGACGCGCGGTCAAAGGATCTGTACTAGATTGACGCTGACGGAATTTGCAAATGTGCGTAGCTGGAAG
Organism: Temnothorax unifasciatus; assembly: GCA_030770225.1. Lineage (NCBI taxonomy): Eukaryota > Metazoa > Arthropoda > Insecta > Hymenoptera > Formicidae > Temnothorax > Temnothorax unifasciatus. Next base: position 92,637 of record JASTWK010000606.1, read on the forward strand.
CCGAGAAAATTAATAGGCAAAGAAAATCATTTCATGCAGATATGATGAAACATCAAATAAAAGACTATGTTATCTCGTTTATAAGGCAATTATCAGCAACGAAGATAAAATGTACATAAGAACTCACAATTAGATACGCAAGATATTCATAGAGAAACGAGATTTCTTATAATCCTTTTTGCGAGTAAAAATAAACCTCCTTTTCGCTCTCGATGCATTTATTGAGAGATTCGCCGCGGGTCGCAAGGGGAGGACGGTAGAAGACATTCGGGAGAGGTCGCGGAGTCCTTGGTACGGTCGAGGCGAGGCCTCTCGAAAGTCGAAAGTCGGGGCCCGCCGTTAAGGGGGCAGGCCCTCCGTAATAAACGTTGATTTAGGTGGCGTATCAACGGCAACGCGCGCCGACCGCGCTTATGACACACGGCGACGCTCGTTCATTATTCGTATCCTCGTCGCGTTCCCGAGGGAGGCACGAGACCGCGAGGTGCGGAAAGAGATAGAGAGGGAGAGAAAGGAATCTCGTGGGATTATCGTGAGGTGCGGTCCAGCAGCCGCGATCGTGAAACCGAAGACGAGCAATTACTCGAGCGAGAGACTGGTCGGGCCTTGCTCGAAGCCTTGCTAATTAAACCAAGGGGACGAAAGCAATGCCGCGTGACGATCGCGCTAATCGACGCGCAACGACCCTGTGAGATAACAAATTAACGAAAACGACAACTAATCGATTGATGAGTGCTATCCACTTGATTGGCAAGATCTAGTTCGCCCGCATGACTCTATGCACTTATCTTAGGGAATGTAGATGATGATTATCGTTAATTTCATTGAACCATTGTTTTATTTGCTAATGAATAGCCTCTAATATTTTTTTAGGTATTTTATAATAAAGTTTGTTCTTTAGTTAGATGTTATCGCTTTTTATTTTATTGGAATAATTAGGGTAACGTTTGTTATTTTTTGATTATGATGATAAATGAGCAAAGTTTAAAAAAAAAGTAAAAAACGAGTACATGATAATACAGCATTGAAATACATTGTGTTTTACGGTTAATTTTAATATTCTAATTGGTATATTCGTACTTTCTTGATTAAAGAAAACACAGAATAATCAAGAATTTTTTTTATAATAATTGTAATAATAATTTAAACTTGATATATTAATAAACTAATATCGATTAACTTAGTTACTGTTCTTAACGTAAATTCTACTAGACTTAATGATTATTTATTATTGAACCATTTTAAATATAATTAATTAAATTGTTTTAGTTGAATAAATCGTCAAACTGTATCTCATATAATATGCGAAAATATATTCATAAATAATGAGATATTGTGCAAGTGAAAAGCCGCAGAAGGTTTACGTGTGCGAAACACATTCGCCGTGGATTATGACATTATCGGAATATAATCGATGGGTACAGTTTGCCACATCGCGCCGACGGTCGGCGATCTTTTGTGCGGTTATTGATTTACGAGCAAAACGTGTGCTCGTATTCCTCCACCTCGTACACGACTTACGCTTTCGACGTTTTGTAGAGAGATTTGAGAAATGATATATAACCACTGAAGCGTTCAAGGAGATGAGAACTACATGCGCTTGCTATACACAGGTCTTTTCACTTGCTCGTATCAAAAACCGTTTTTTTTTCTTGTGAGACAATTTTAATAAATACCTTCATCTATTTTTATTTTTTATTCTCCATATAAAAAAATATGTATTTAAAAAAAACTTTCTTTTAGCACTTTTTAATTTTTTTTCATATTCTTGGCTATGTGGTCTTTTACTATAACTAAGGATGTGATCTACTAGACGCTTCAAAAGCTTCAAAGCATCATTTTGTCTTTGTTTAACTTTTGATAAACAACAAGGATGAAATATTTCCAAGAGCGTTTGAAGCGCCAAGTGGATCACACCTTAAATATGATCGTGCATATAGATAGAATACATTTGGCAAAAAATCGCGATTGTATAATAGTTAGATGCACTTTGGGATAATAATCTTTGCAACAATCAACTCGTTGCTTACATGTTGGCGAATTTACAGTTTAATAAACTCGTAAAGTTGTCGTGATTAGAATTGGATTCCTTTAAAAGTATCTATTAATCTGTAATAACCAAACGTTCTATGTTTTCAAGAAAAAAGGAATATATTATTATTGCAAAAATATTTATTTTTGTAACGTCATTTACGTCATACAATTGATAATATTTATTTTTTGTTAATTCCATGTGTAAAAGTTGTTTAAAACATCGATAAGTACGAAATAGTGATGAGGAAAGGAAAATGGTAGAAGAAATGATCTTCTTTGATGTTATGTATAGGTACCGTACCGTTGTATGATTTTAATTCGATGCTAACGGCAATTAGACGTTTTGGTCCTTTTTGTCCATCGACTTATCGTAACTCTATTAGTCACAGGCATAATAGTAGGCCGTTCAAAGAGTCGATAATAGCAGCTGTTCAGGATGCACATCTGCATGTGCCTTCTAAACATGGCCCAATTTATCACAATGAAGGATCACAGCAGGTTTACCTATCCATACATTCGCTTAAGGATAAAATCAGGATATTTCTGTAAAGTTTTTCTAATATAGAAGATATTTTTTTATGCTGACCACAGCAAATATTGTATTATATTAGATAAATAAAAAAAGAAATGAGACATGTTAAAAATAAATTGTTATACATATACGTATCGCAAAATAGAAAAATTATCATATAGAAATCTCATATTAGATTGAAGGAAAATAATAATAAATTTCGAAAAGACTTATTAAAAATAAATTAACAGGGCTTAATGAATCAATTTTGCAAAAATTTAGAATTAATAATAATTATTAAACAATTACGAATTTAAAATATTACAAAATATATTCGAAGAAAATAAATAATAAATATCAAACCATTCGATATCCGACTCGAACACAATCCTCAGTTTTGATTAGCACGTTATTAAAAATTCTTAAATCTTTCTCATGTTTCTCGACTTATGATTAGATATGTAACTTCACTTAATATCTCCACCGATATTGCACGCATAACAAACGCGGTGCTTACGTTACGAATGGTTTATTATCGTCATTATTACGAGCATTTACATATTGAAACATAGGCTCATATACTGGAGGATAATTGCTTCATTGTGCCCGGAGCAGGCCACGGGTAACGACTTGCGAAATGCGCGCGCGAGGAAATTTATTGTTTTTTGTTGAATCTCAAAGCGCTCGTTACTGTGATGCATCGTAAACCATGTGTGATCGCTAACATGGTTTATATTCGCGTTACGAGCGGTATTTTTTAACAACAGACACACTACGTACGCGTGAGATACATTGACATTCAACTGTGAAGTCTTTTTCGGTTCGTTCTACTCCTAAGATTATTGTTGCGCGTTACTTTGTTCCAGTACCATTTGTAAGAGACGATTTATCACAAATATGGAAAAGTTACGAATAAATTTGTAACGTCAACAAGAAGTAGAAGATTAATGGAGCAATTAAACTCTCATCTGACGTTTTATATCTTATTCTTATTTCGGAAAATTAATACATATAACGATGAATTATTTCACTCTGTTACTTTACTTAATAGTTAATTATTATTTGCTGAAGCAATACAAGAAAAATATCTTTTTAAAATTCCTCGTTTCGTTATCTATTATCAGGATCTTTTTAAATCTATGGGGCTGCAGCAGCACTTCACCGAAGAAAAGGAGAACCAAAAATAAATTTCGAGTTCTTTTCATTTTACTAAATTATGATTGATATGATACGCATTCATCTCCCAAATAGTGTCACAAAAATTGAACGAATGTGCCAGTCACAGAAATAAGTATCCGTTTAGGATAATAATAACGTATTGTTTTCAAAGCAACCCTAAACACGCTCGTATAATGTACGTAAATGACATATCCTCGCCTGAACACTTCATTAGCGTAGTTTACTACCAGACAGGAATTACCATCCCGTGTCGGAAGGCGGAGAAGAATATCTTGTGGGCGTGTGCCGTACGCCTTCCTAGTTTAACTGACGTCTTTCTCGGTTCGTTTGAAGTCTCGACGTGACTATAAACCACACCAAATTTTGTACTCAGGCATCTTTTTTAATTGATAGATTTTGATTAACGAGTTCCAAGTTGTTGAGTGGCAATTAGGCCCTCCGGCCTCCACTAACAATAAGCGCTAAAAAATAGCGGTTATAGAAGTCTTTTTTTATTGATTAAAATTACTGTCTGTTATTTAAAATATAATAAATAATAATTTTAGTTAATAATGTATTATCTCATAAGTTTTCAAATATTATATAAAATCTAATTTCTTACACTAGGAAAAATGTTTGTGTTGTAACAACACAATAATTTGGTTAAAATATGCCCAACAAAACTGTTCTTTGTTACTTATGTTTTGTTGTTACAACGTAATACTTTTGTTATAACAACCAATAACCTTTATGCAACACGTGCATGGAAAGTGGCACATTACGCACGCTACGCGCGCGTGATGCACCACTTTCCACGCACTTGCGGCATAAAATAGGGTGTGCACGACGTGCGTAAAGATGAAAATTCCCGGGTGCGTTGACGGCACTCGCCTTCGGCTCGTGCGTCAACCCCGCACCCGGGAATTTCCATCTTACGGCACTTGTTGCACAAATAACTATTAACTATATGAATTTTGTTATGGAGAACAAAAGCGTTTAGTAATGTAAATTGCTTTATTGCAACCAAAGTTTTTAATTACTGAAACCAAATACTTTGTTTGAATATAAATAAATAAATAATTGTCATATCTCCATCACTCGAGTGACCGGTGTGATGGATTCCAATAATGTGTACAACTGCGAGTAATAGACGCTTTTGCCGTAGGGCCTTATATACGGTCTCTGGTCGAATTTGACTTACGAGTTTAGCAGCCGCCTAGCGGTGAAAACGCTTATCACATTCATTGAAAAATTTTTGTTCTCCTAACCAAACGATTCAATGAATGTGATAAGCGTTTTCACCGCTAGGCGGCTGCTAAACTCGTAAGTCAAATTCGACCAGAGACCGTATATAAGGCCCTACGGCAAAAGCGTCTATCACTCGCAGTTGTACACATTATTGGAATCCATCACACCGGTCACTCGAGTGATGGAGATATGACAATTATTTATATTCAAACAAAAAATTTGGTTTCAGTAATTAAAAACTTTGGTTGCAATAAAGCAATTTACATTACTAAACGCTTTTTTTCTCCATAATAAAATTCATATAGTTAAAGATTATTGGTTGTTATAACGAAAGTATTACGTTGTAACAACAAAACATAAGCAACAAAGATATTTGTTTACAGCAACCAAACAGTTTTGTTGGGCATATTTTAACCAAATTATTTTGTCGTTACAACAAAATTTTGGTTCGTACAACAAAACATTTTTCCTAGTGTAAAAACCTGCGAATATATTATAATCAAGATTTATTCATGTTAATATAAATCGTTACACGCGCGCGCGATTCTAATTTTCTTCTTAACAAATCTGATTTTCTTTTTGCCTGTGATATACTTTTTTATTAGTCATCTCTGAAAGCTGTCATAAATTTTTCACAAGCGAGACTATATTTACTATACACGACTGCATTTAGTACAACTAGATACCAGTGTAAAGCTGAATATAAAATAAATAATTTAGTCATCTATATCGGTCTTTGAACATTTTTTCGTAGAACGTCCTGTAGATAGGCTCAAATAGACAGATAGGACAGAAGAGTTAATGGTCGTCGAAGAATCATAAAGTCAAAACGAAACAATGTGTCGTTGTATTCTCTTTCGTAAAAATTAGCGATAAGCATGCGATAGTATAGCAATAATATTAAAACATGAACAAAAACGATCTAATTTTCTTGCTTTCCTCTTGCTTTTCGTTCTTTCATTCCCGAGGAAACCGTGTCCGGGCAAAAGTTCTTCAATCGATTCGAGAAATTAATGGTCAAAAGCGGATATCGACGTTCAAGCTCGATGCATCAATAATCCGTTTAGTTCCGGCTTGGATCGCGATTAAACAGTATGAAACGCATTCGCGGAAGATGCCCTTCGCGAAGATCGATCTCGTCCGATTGATCGCGATCTGTCGATAGTCGGCAATTTTTTGATGAGTTATTAATTATGGTCATACAACCGCGCGAAAGCAACTGATCACGTTGAAAAACCATCGTCTGATCGAGTTCGCGATTGGTTAACTCTTGCCACCGAGGAACACTCGAATGAGAGTAGCTTTGATTTATGCATGAATGATTGAAAAGTACGCCCGCGCGCAAAATGAGCGCAGCTTCCAATGGAAAAGAAAAGAAGAAAAGTGGCAAAAAGAGATCGTTGAATGCTTTGATGTTTACCGCAGAAATTCAATTTACGCTGTCTAATTTATCACAATTTATCAGGCTGATCGAATATAGATGGACGAACGTCTATATTTATTATCCAAACGGAAAATAAGTGATTAGCTCTTATAGATATAAAAGTAATTTTTCAGTACTTAATAGTACTAAAATAATAATAAAATAAGAAATACATAATTGTAGTATAAATTATATATAATCAAAGTATAGTATATATAATCAAAGCTGAAAGCAAAATTTATTAGAAAAAAAACTATATGTAACAAATGTAAATAATATATATTATTTCTGAATTCTATTACAAATTTTATAGATGTACTATTAACAACATATTAATAATGACGTATTATGTAAGATACTTTTAAAATTCTTGAATTTTTATTTATCATGTAACTGAATCTGTACTTAATTTAAATTTCTTGTGATATCAATTTCATTTGAAATTAGGTAAATTTTTCGTTCCCTTTTCTCTTAAAATGTTTACAAAATTATTTTGCAAGTCCACTTAAATTAATGTTATTTATATAAAAGAAAATTTTGGAAAAGATAATTCAGGAGAAATGTTAGTTTTATGTTAGTTTCATATTTACTTTAAATTATTCGTAAATTTTTATTTTATTTAAGTATTTATTATTTCTTCAACTAACTTATTCATCATTTTCTGTTCTTTTCACGCAAGTCGAAATTTGAGATCTCCTAAATGCTATTGGTATAATTTGACAGGTCCATGGAGATGTTACGACTTAATAATGAAAACCGTAACAATAGATTAGTCACATTGTAAACGATGTTAAGTGTGGGAAACAACAGCGGATACAATCCCCATGTGTTAGAGTTAGAGCTAACAAAGATGCAGCACGACGAAGGAATAAAGGAGGTAGACAAACAATCGACTACTACTTCTCTGAAATGGGTTGAAAAAAAGCGGCTCGTGTCGTCCTCATTTTAGACATATCTGCTTTCTTCGCCTTTCGAAAAGTAGCGATCCTTATCGGAAGGTAGGATGGAAACGTACTAGTGTTCGTCCGATCGCAAATTGTTCTTTTGTGACTGAAGATCCTTCGGCAGATGTCAGCGATGCCCTTTCAAAACCGATCAGTCTTAATCTTTCGCCGCAACCTTTTTTTTGGTAAACCTTTTTTAGCCGTAAAAAACGGACTGAACGAAAGTATTCAAAAAAATGATGAATTGAATGCGTTCGTGTTCAGGAGACGCACACAATTATACTCGGTTTGACAGGACTGTCTCTTGATATCACAAATAGCGAGTAATTTTCTTAATTGGTATTTGATCTTAATCTTAATTAATTTTTAATTTCTTAAAAATCAAGCGGTTTCTTATTTAAAAAAAATTTGTTTTTAAATTATATTTTATATTTTCTATATAATCAATATTAATTAATTTAACTCATTACCTATTTTAATCTTTCTACTTAGAGCTCAAAATAACATTAGAAAATAAAGTATATGCTCGAACTTAAAGGTATTGCGTTCGAAGTAAATTTTCGTAATAGACATAAACATAGTATCGCGCGAGAATAAACCAAGTTTTTACGTTAATGATTTCATCGGATTTTTACTGCACGCGGAAAAGCGGTAAGAGTAGCACGATCGATTGCGGTTTCGTTGCGGTTGCACCAATTTTGTTATTTCACTGCGTCTCTCCCGCTGCGCTTCCTACACATCCTTGCGGGAGCATCCGCAGAAATCTCGCATAAAAACAGCAAGGTGTAGTAATGTAATGACTATATTGAACAGCGTAGTTGCTCTAATGCGGAATTGTGAATCTGTAGCGATACTTAAGTTGTGAGGACAGTTTTGAAATATTAACATTTTAACTGCGCCAAACTATATAGGTATCTCAAATGTAGAGTAGGCTATTGCGATATATATATGATGCGTTTTACAGACGTTAAAGTTAAAATATTAATACGTCAATAATCGTAAGGTATTTAATATTTAAATAAAACAAACGGTTTTAGCAAAGTTAATAAGCAAAAAAGCAAAGAAAAACGCGACAAATTTGTCATGGAAGTTTTTTATACATCATTTCCCTTTTAAAAATCAAAAGAATTTAAGATAACGATATGTATCGTGGTAAAAAAAATAAGTTCAATCGTAAGTCATCATATAAAAATACATATAAAAATACATATAAAAATAGAAGTCAGTATCATATAAAATTCCATTTTTAGTTTCCATTCCATTTTTAGTTTGCTATTTATTTTTTTTTAAATTATTAGCTAATTTAGAAGAAATTAATTTATAAAATAAGTCATAGAAGCTCTCTTGATTTCATTACCAATTTACACTGTTAAATTCATAGGGTTAAATTAAACTCAATTTTGAGTAATTTTTAACTATTTCATAGGTCGCCACTGCTCCTACTCAATATTAAATAGTATAATATAATATAGTTAATTTAACTAAAACAATGTTAATTTGACTAAACCAATGGAGTTAAAATAATCGTATTTTGTTTCAAACTAATAAATTTTGACGCACATGGTAGTTAAAAATAACAAAATAAACCTAACTCATGGTATTAGGTTTAAATTTCATCCTCTAACCTTTAACAATGTATGAAACACAAAATCGGTATTTTGGATTATTTCTTTATCAGCAGAATTAGTAACATTTTATGTGTCTAATATATTATTTTATTTATATAATAATAAATATCAGCATTGCTTCTTTGAAACAATAATTATATTGTTGCAAAAACTAAATTATATTATGATTGAAATTTGGCAACGTTGCAGCACTAAATAATGAGATTGTCATCCTGGTTTATAGCGTTACTGCATTCATAAATAAAAGTGTAAGAAAACACAGAAGAAAGCTGAAGAGATTAAAAATATGGATAATTCTAATAAATCTTCTCCAAAGAGGTTAAAAGAAAAATTTGCTACTCAAAAACAAATTATAAAAAGACAAAAAATCATTGAGGGCCAACAAAAGAGACGCCTAAAATCTAATACTCCACTATTATCGCATGAAAAGCTATTTCCAATCAAAGGACGGCGAATTATTGAAGTAGAAACACTTGCAAAAAATTTACAGTGTAAATTTTGCAAAGGACCCTTAAGGATGGTATTCATAATCCTATACGCCATCCTATAATAAGCACAATTTCAGAGCGATTAATGGAATGCTCAATCCAAATTACGATTCTCGCGTCCAACAGACTAATAATGACCACATATACATATAACGATTAGTGTATGCATTGTTCACGCTTTATAATAAAAATTGAGTATAAAAATTTTAAAAATGTTTATTTTTTTTTAACATTAGAAAATTTTATGGTAAATATGCATAATAGGGGACCCAGTCAATTTGACAACATATGTCAAGGTCAAGGTTATTGGGGCTGGGTCCCCTATTATGCATATTTACCAGATTATTTAATATTGTTTTTTTAATATTGTTTTCCTTTTTTTTTCGATTTTTGAAGTGTTGTATAGAAAAGAATAGTTTTACATAACGAACTAATGTTTGGAGATTATACATTTATACTACGCGCGTTTTATAGGTTATTGTGCGTTGTTGCGAAGTTTCAGAAGGTAGATGTCAACAGGAATGAGATTTTCTCAAAAGTCAGATTTTGAAGATCAATTATTCCTAAATTACGCGGTGAGCTGATTATATTTTATGGTCTATATGTTCGTTGAAAGTTCTAGTTTATATTAATATGTTTTTTATTTCGTTCTTGTTAGTATAACAGATATTGTCGTAAATAAATAGTCAATATGTACCCTGTTTGCCATAAAACTAAGTCTTAAAACAGCTATATTTAATAATTATTTTCTTGAAATCGATACGGTCAATTGACTTCAAACACATGTAGGAACGAAATACATTATTAAACATCTTAGCAAAATATAATGGCAATGTTGTTATCTTCGAAATTCTGACATACATCTTTAAAAATAATTCTGGTTAAAAAATAGAAATAAATTCTTTTGTTTTTAAATAATAGAAATCTAATTAGCATATTATTTCGATGTATTATATATTTTGAATAATATTCGATAATCGCCAGTTATATAATGCAAATTTAAATATAGTAATACGAGAATTTGCAATAACTTTCAAATTGCCAAAATTTTTCCTTATCTCATTTGTTATAGAAGAATTATACATATATATATATTTTTTTTAAAGATCTAGATATAATAATCATTTTATTTTAAATAAGAAAAGTTTTACAGTAATATCATTAGCAAGAAAATAAAATGGAAGAGAATCTGTTCTTTATAGCAAATATTAGTCCGATAAGAAAGATAAAAAGGTCTTGATTGAATCACGGTATAGCATATCCAAGTAACTTATGTATAAAAATTTCAAGAAAAAATACAGCTGGCGAGGGACACCCTATATACTCCGCATAAGGTGCTCTGTTTATGACGTCGGTCT
>JASTWK010000607.1:0-104844 GCA_030770225.1 Temnothorax unifasciatus
TTTCCCGCCCATAGTTGTCGGCGGTACGCTTTCAGATCATGCCACTTGGGTGTTAGTGTCATCGCCGAACTGGTACCGGCGTGCGAGTTTTTCCTCCCCATGAGCAATTCGCACGGGCTGCTGCCCGTTTCCAGAGGAGAAGTGCGATACGCCAGTAAGCCCAGAGTAGGTTCTGTTTCCTTCTCCAAGATGCGCTTGACTGTCTCACTGCCGCTTCAACCTTTCCGTTGCTTTGTGGATATCTCGGGCTGCTTGTAACTATGGCGAACCCGAAAGCTTCGGCAAATTGTTTGTACTCCTGACTGCTGAACTGAGGACCGTTGTCTGAGCGCACCTGCTCTGGAATTCCGTGCCTCCCAAATATGTCCTTCATCTTCGCGATGGTGTTGGCTGCTGTAGTTGATGGCATATGTATGACCTCTGGATATCGTGAGAAACAATCAACCATCACCAGATAGTGTCTTCCTCCCTTTCACAGAAGTCCACCGCTACTTCCTGCCATGGTCGTTCAGGTGGTTCTGTCACGATTAGGGGTTCCCTTGGTTTGTAAGCGATGCTCCAAGCATATGGTGCACTTCAAGCACCGTGTTCGCACATCCGCATTGACACCCGGCCACCATACAGATTGTCTGGCTCGTCCCTGACATTTCTTCTCTCCTAAATGGCCCTGATGTATCCTCTCGAGCACCTCGTTGCGTAGACCTTTTGGTATGTGTATCCGTGTGCCGCATAGGAGGGTTCCATCTGGTGTCACCGTCAGGATGCCTCTTTCCTCAAATATGGTAGCAACTTCTCTGGTACATCTCTGCGATACCTCGGCCATCCTTCTCGTACATATTTCAGAACTGCTTGCGTAACCGTGTCCTTGTCTTGCATCTCACGTATTTTGACTGCAACTGATCGGACATCCGTCTCTTGACAACTGCTTGTACGAACTTCTCGATGCCGTCGTCACACAAGCAATCCTCGGCGTCACGGGCATCTGACGACGGTGCCCGCGAGAGTGTATCCGCAGTCATCAACGATTTCCCTGCAACATACTCAACATATAAGCAAAACGCATTAGTCTCATTCGAAACTGTTGCAATCTCGGGGAGAGATCGCTAATGGGCTTGGATCCTAAGATCGAGACCAATGGCTTGTGATCCGTCCTTAGGACTAGGTCTGGCGCTCCTATGATGAACGCTGCAAACTTCTCACACGCCCACGTTAATGCTAACGCTTCCTTTTCTATTTGAGCGTATCTCTTTTCAGTTTCAGATAGAGCTCTAGACGCATAGTAGACTGGTCTCCAGTCTTCTTGTTCTTCATCAAATTGTTCTAAAACTGCTCCTAACCCATAAGACGAAGAGTCTGCCGAAATTCTTGTCTTCCTATTTGTGTTGAAGAGAGCGAGCGCTGGGGCTTCAATCAACCTCTTCTTGACTTCCTTGAAGGCTTTTTCTTGAGGTGATTCCCATATATACTCGACGCTGTCCTTCAACAGTTCTCTTAAAGGTTGGGTGATGTCTGCGAGATGCTTCATAAATTTTAACTGGAAATGGACCATTCCCAAAAATCTTTTCACTTCCGTAGTGTTGGTTGGCCTCTTCATGCTGACTATGGCTCTCACTTTCTCAGGATCCGGCTGCACGCCCTCATCCGCTGATACAATATATCCCAAGAATCTTACGCGCTTCTGTCTGAAGACGCACTTCTCTTATTCAGCGTAAGACCTGCTTCCGATAAACGTTGCAATACTGCACGAAGGCATTTATCATGCTCTTCAAGAGTTCTTCCATAAACGAGAATGTCATCCGATAAGTTTACTACATTCCGAAGTCCAGCCAATACGTTGGACATGTTTTCTTGAAAGTGTTCCGCGCTGGGGCACAAACCCATCGGTAGCCTATCACTGCAGTAGCGACCAAATGGCGTGATGAAAGTAGTTACATGTCGACAACATTTACATATAGGCACCTGATGATATCCCTTGTTCGCATCAAGAAGGGAAAACCAGCGGGCTTCCCCGAGCTGAGCAAGATTTTCTTCAACGCTCGGCATGATGTGACGGTTTCTTACAACACATTTGTTGAGTTCAGTGTAGTCTATACAAATTCTCACATCTTTCTTGTTGGCCTTCAGCACAGCAACCATTGGCGCGCACCATTCCGTCGGCTCGACGACTCGACTGATCATGCCCAACTCTTCTAACCGCTTTAGTTCTTCCTTGACCTTGGGCATGAGATGCAGCGGAACTCTGCGAGGCACTGGCACTGCGTACGGTTTGGTATCTGGTTTAAAGCAAATGTGATAAGGTTTGCATTTTCTGAGGCATCCTACCCTTCAAATACATTACTGAATTCATTTTCAGGTTGGCGTTACTTACTTCAGCGATGACCATGTCTATTACCCAATCTAACATGCCTAATGCCCTAATGGCCGGACGGCCTAACAACGGCTGCATGTTCTCCTTGACGACATATATGTGGTCGATGGCTGTCTTATTCCGCCACTCTATTTTAGCCTGCAACTTACCAAGCACGTTGAGAGGTATTGAGTCTCCTACCTGCAGTCCTTTACCTGCGTTTGTCAACGCAATGCCGTTTAGATGCTGCCTGTAGAGCTCTTCACTTATCACCGTCACGTCAGCTCCAGTATCCACCTTGACTGACATTTTTGCTCCGTTAATGCGTATATGCGCCATCCACGGCGGTTCAGAATGCGCTGTCTTCGTTGTTATTCTATCTATGTTTCTTTGTTGCCTCTTGTCCTTGGTACTCTGTATTTTGCCTTGTCCCTCTTTTTCTTCTTTTATTATGGCTTGCACGCCGCCTAAGTAGAGATCTTCCTTATCGTCATCCTTTTCGGCTGCATTTTTACCATCGTCTTTGTTTACTTCATGTACCGCTTTCGTTCTGCACATCGCCGCCCAATGTCCTATTCTTTTACAAATGTTGCATGCAGATTGCTTGGCTGGGCACGAGGAGAATGCATGCTGCGGTGTTGTGCCACATCGGTTGCATCGTTTTGACGTTGTTGCCTCTTCCTTCTTGTGCTGTCGCTGGAAGCCTTTCGAGTGCTGCTTACCACGTGTTGCACGAGAGCTCCTGACTCTGTCGAGGTTAGCTCCCTCCGTTCCTCTTAAGACTGCCTGTTGTGTTTTGACTTCTTCTTTCGTTCTTACTTTCATGACAGCCTTTTCCAGTGTGAGCTCAGGGTCACATTGTAACGCTTCCGATAGCTTTTCGTCCCGAATGCCTGCTACAATTCGGTCTCTGATAAGTTCGTCTTTTAGTGCGCCGAAGTTACATGTTTCCGCTAAACGATAGAGATCCGCGATAAAATCCTCTACCGCTTCCTCGTTTTGTTGCGTACGCCTATTAAATCGTGCTCGTTCTAATACTATATTCACGCGAGCTCCGAAATGTTCTTCGAACTTTTTGTGTATTATCTTATAGCTTTTTGCTTCTACGCTACTGAGTTTAAACGATAGCAGAATGTCTTCCGCACGCGGTCCCATTAAATATACAAACTGATTAACTTGCGTCTCCTCCGACTGATTTGCAATGCCGCTGCCTTGACGGTATCGCTCCCATCTCGTGGACCATCGCTGCCAATCCTCTGATCGGAAACTGAAATTTGGCGGAGGAGGTAATTGCACGGCTGCTGCCATGTATATCGAGGGTTGTGCGCTGCCGCCTTCACCACCCGGCATCGTGTCGACTTAACCTCTCACACGGATCTTGCACCTTTCTTCGCTGCTTCGCGATTATGCACTCGACTTTGTTTGTTTCCTTTATTCGTTGCGGGTTCACACGTTACCACGCTGCCACCATGTTGTGCTTCTCGGTGCAAGGAATATCTCGTGTTTATTTCAAGACAAAGACTTTATTGCTCGCCACGTGTACAATCGTGCCGGTGTCTCCGAGAGGTGTGTCCCTCGCTCGCTTCGTCACCGGCTCGCCGATCTCGCAGCGCCTCTGCCTCCATCTCGCGTGCCCCCCTACGACCTCTCTACTACAGCATCGCGCAACAGTCTACTCAAGAGGCTGTACTTTTTTGGGAATTTTTTGTAAGAAATTATAAGAATACACTTTGTTGAAACTTTTACATCATATTTATTGATATTTGAAGAGTATTTAGAAATTTTTCCAAGTTGATATATGGCCAAGAATCCGCTGTAGAGTGCCCCGACGAAAAAAAAAGTTGTTGAACGGTACCCACGATTCCGGATCTCCAGTTCATTAAAAAAAAATAAAAAAAATCCTCTTAATCTGTGGATGTGTGGCTATCGTGTGAACTAGAACCAAATAAAAATATTAAAATTTCAATTTTGCCAACGTTTCATATATTTATAAAAATGAAACTTTTTTAAAACGTTGGCAAGAATTGAAATTTTAATATTTTTATTTGGTTCTAGTTCACACAATAGCCACACATCCACAGATTAAGAGGATTTTTTTTTTTTTTTAATGAACTGGAGATCCAGAATCGTGGGTACCGTTCAACAATTTTTTTTTCGTCGGGGCGCTCTACAGCGGATTCTTGGCCATATATCAACTTGGAAAAATTTCTAAATACTCTTCAAATATCAATAAATATGATGTAAAGTTTCAACAAAGTGATTTCTTATAATTACTTACACAAAATTCCCAAAAAAGTACAGCCTCTTGAGTAGACGACCCCCTTAAAAACAACTAAAACATCTATATTATATTATGTGGGAAATAAAACAGTTATATATGTATACATCTATAGTTTACTGTTAAAAAATCATACATATTTCTGGTGTCGCGACCACCAGTTAGATATTTTTAATATATTTTGTAACGCGCAATTCTTAACATGTTTTCACATATTATAGTATTAGTAACATCTAGATTATTTAAAGATTCGATATCTTCATAATCCGCATCCAAAGTCTCAATGTTTAGACTTTTTCTCGCTTATTCTCAAGTAGATCCCCCAGCCATTCTCGTTTCTGACATCCCCTTAACGTACACAAGAGTCGACGTCTCGTCAAGCACGGCCGATGTAATTAGATGTTTCGCCATGCTGTACGGTATGTATCCATCCTCCCATCGTAGTCCATGGTGATTTGCAATCAACCAGGAAGCGCACGACTTGTCGGATTTCATGAAGAGACTCCATGGCATGGGACATGTAAAAATGTAATGCGCCAAAACGGCCCCAGAACCGCCACCTCCTTTACAACAAATTTCATCCCGATGGTGAATCCCTGCAGATCGACAAATGTTGGTACGATCATGACGAAACGACGGAGCAATCTGTAGCTTATCACGGTACATCTGTGCCTCTTATATCGCAATATCCGCTGATATTGCAATTTACATGATTTTGCGCACTACGTTCGACAACGGACAGTATTCGATTACGCGATCGTGCAAGACGAGACAATAGGCGGTAGTATTTGCCGGTACATTCTCTTTACAATCAAATTCTATTCGCACATCCACGGTGGCGCTCTTGACAGATTCGTTTTGTCGCGAGCAATCAATGACAACAAAAGGTCCTTTTGTCAGGAATGTAACCACGGTGCAAAGCGTATCGAAGCAGTCGTATCCGTAATAAGTTTTACGAAAACGCGCATACATATCGAAAAGGACGGCGTATCGATTTTTGCCAAAATCCAGATTCAAGTCATCGTACGGATAAAATTCAGAGTTTAGATAAAGTTTCACGTTGGTCAAGTTACAATCATCAAATACGCTAACATCTTGCGACATGATATTCTTGCGTCCGGTCTGCAGCGCAAAGATAACGTACCGCGGCTTCTCCAGCTGAGTCGCCGTTTTAACGGCTCATGAATGCTTGGTCGTGCTCTGCAACATAGGGTACTCATACAGATCCCACGAACGGAAACTAACACTAAGATATCGCCCGCTTTCCAAGGCCCGTAGCATGGATAGCTTATTGATCTCGTTTGTGACTTGCGGCATTCGCCACTGTACTTTAAACAATTCAATTTCCGGCTCCGTCGCCGGATTTCCGACAATGCAATTGTTATCGCTGCGCGCTCGTATTAAAAATTAATTCGTGACGAGCGTTAACAACCACGCGTTTGTAATCCTCGCAAAAGCCCAGCAACATCTTGAGCGGTACGCAAAGTTGAAGTATCCTTCCGGTATGCTCGATGAAACGTCCCCATCCAGCATTCCGCATGAGTTGAGAATCATTATACGATAGCGATACGTAGTTCTTGATGATACTGGTTATTCCAACGTTTCTGTTGCGATCAATCTTCACACCGTTGAGCTCGTATCGAATCTCATCGAACATAAACGCTACGCAATTATTTACAAGCGTTGCCTGAGACTCGTCATTCCTTTTCTTTATTACCAATCGTCCTTTGACGTAGAGAAAGCTTTCACATGGCAACGTGTATAAATCTTGCTGTTGTATGGGTATTCTTATCTCATCGTTGTGTCCAAACGTCGTGTTGGCGTACGGATTGTACGTGTGGCTCTCAATCTTGATGACGCTATCGTCAAAGATCGGTTCACCTCCAATGTTCAAGATATTAGCCATTTCGTACGGCGAAACCCAATGATTTCAAAAATTCAACGTTCGACGCGGTGAGTTTCTTCTTTAGCGATCGGATTGTCTCTCTAATTTTGTTTCTCGTCTGTTGCATCTGCTCATCTGCGTTCAGTACGAGCATCTCACGTTATCGCTGTCGTCTTCGTACATGCAGTCTAACAGTGATCTCCTCTCCACGAAAATCAATCAATCGACCGTCCTGATCCACGACGCGAAGCGTCAAGTCCGAAATGCTCCGTACGATGATCGGAAGGTAAATGATCTGTGCCGGCGTTTCCGATATCTTATATCCAGGAGGCACACTCGGTGAAAACTCGTGTATCGTGTGCACGTGCTTGTCGTTGCTGTACGCACCCGCGGTCACGTTACACTCTATGCGAATAATGTTTACATTGATGATATTTATCGGAACGTCCGATTCGTGCCATTGTCGCGAATCCAGCACGCGATTCGCTGAAAATCCCAGCAGCGATCCAATGTTGTTCGGTTTGGTGAAATTTATCCGATAAGCGCACTTGATCTCGCTCTTCATCGTATTTTTATTAGCCCGAATAACAATTAATGGGTGCGGTTCATCTTCGTTTGTCGAGACAATATTGGATTGACTCCATAGAAGAGCGCGTTTCAGATACATGTCTATATCACGCAGTTCGTACGATCCTTCGGGAATGGTAATCTCCTTGTTGTCGTCGTCGTCATAGTAGAATTTATTGTTCGACGAATTTACATTCGGTATCGTGTGATGAGTTTCAAAATCTGTCAGACCGAGCTCGTAATCGCCATCGCTCAAATCCACGGCGGGAAAGTAGCTCACCGCGAGGATGCTGCTCTTGCCGGTGAGCGTAAATGTCAGTGACATGTTTGAACGAATACTGAGATTAAACATCGTAACGCCAGTCTTTAAATTGATTGTTAACCGACTGTAGAAAGCGCAGACACAGTTGTCCGCAATTGCTCTGATCGTATCGCTGATAAGGCGTGCGATTGTACTCTATTTTCGTCACGCTCGGTCCGAAATATCGTACCAATTCTTTCGGCGGTCGAAGATTGCCGAAACTGTCAAAATATATGGCACGATCACCCCTCTTCGCGTACGCCACCCAGTGAGTACCCGGCCCCTCAGCATTATCCAAATTCACGATACCGCTCTCGTTTCGACGTATACCGCCGATCGGTAACGAGTCGCGCATGAAAATACCTTTAAAATATGGAATGCGCATACGTTTTGCCAGTTTTTGCAATTGCACGTTGGTAGTTACACCCTTGGGGATTTTTAGAGTCTCTTCGACGTTTTTTTTTCTCGAGACTCCCCGTCCGCGTTTGTACGGAGCGAGATAAAGTCCATGACCTTCCATAGCGCGATTGTGACGTTGCATCTCTTCCAGCTGACGTCGCGCGGCTTTGTTATCATTCACGGCCTTTGCGACTCCCGCCGCTCCACCGACCAACGAACCGAGAACCCCCAACAACGGAAGGATCGGTAAGATACCGCCGCGTTTCGCTACCGGAAGTATTCGCTTGTTCTTCTTCTTTTTCTTTGTTTTCAAACCCATACCGAGTTTTGTTTTAGCCTTCATGGCCGCACAGACGGCTGTAGCTGCAGCTCTCTCTCTGAGAGTCGAATCGTTCGCGGTGACACGTTTTCGCGCTTTCGCGGCGAATATATTGTCTGCCACGTGTCGTTCTGCGAGATCGTTGCTACGCGAGTAGGCTATGTCGTGCTCGCGGCACGCTGCGTCCAATGGATTGATATCCCGATTACCTCTTGCCAATCGTGTTTCTAAATGAGTTCCCGGACCGCAAAATTGATAGCCGGAGATATGTAATTCGATCGGAAGCGCATTTATCGTGCGATTCAACAGACTTCGACCTATCTTCGGCGGCATTCGCCACAGTTTTTTATCAACGGTGGCGGACCGTCGATGTGCGTTTGCTGACTCGGCAAATTATAATGTTTTAAACAGCGACGATATTGCTGAACTTCCGAATCTGCCTTGATATGTTCGGGAAGCTTATCCCACAAATAATCTATGTAATTATAAAACTGTCGTAGTAGAATGACCTTTGGTATATACTTCAACTGCTCGGCGGTTAAATCGTAAATATCGCTGTTATCCGACACGAGCAAAAACATTTTAAAGACTGAGCATCTCAGCTCTACGCGCCTCTATAAATAGGCAAGCTTTCTCGATACTGTTTTTCATTCGTTGTGGAAGGGAGGTAATATGCGGTTCGTACGACAATCGCGGATGATCAAAGTGACAAACTTTGACGATAGGATACAGATAATGAAAGAGGTACGCAAACATGGAGACGTGCTACCGATTTCTATACGCGGTATCATCTGCGGTCCGTCGAATTGCGGCAAAACAAACGTCTTGATAAGCTTGCTGGAAAGTCCGCACGGTATACGTTTTGAGAACGTGTATGTGTACTCGAAATCGTTACAACAACCGCAATATCGATATTTGGAGAATATACTAACACCGATAGAAGAGATTGGTTACTTTACGTTTTCGAATAACAGTGACGTCATTCCACCGAGCGAGGCGCTCCCGAATTCTATTTTTATCTTTGATGACGTGGCGTGCGACAAGCAGGATACGATAAGAGAATACTTTGCAATGGGCCGGCACGCGCACGTTGACTCCTTCTATCTTTGTTAGACGTATGCAAAAATACCGAAGCATCTTATACGAGACAACGCGAATTTATTGATTCTGTTTAAACTGGATGGTACCAATCTGAAACACGTATACAACGATCACGTAAACATAGATATGCTTTCGATGATTTCAGTAAATTGTGTCATACATGTTGGCAGCAAAAGTATGGATTTGTGGTGATAGACAAGGACAGCGCGATTTCGAATGGCCGATACAGAAAAGGATTTAACGACTTTGCGATACCGAAACGTGCTTAGTTGTCGTCGACGCGTTGATTGAACAACGTTATCGCAACATGGACAGCGGCGAGGAGATTAGAGAGCGCGAGAGGATAGCAAATCAAATTGCAAAAATGAGCAATTCGATTCGCAAAAAGTATCACGCCTTGAAAACGGGTAAAATGGAGGAAGATATCGCGTTGGAGAGACACTTTAAGCCCATCATCGAGCCTCTAAGGCAGATTGCCGAAAACACCGTTGGCAAGGAATCTGATGTGTCAAAGATTGAGAATGAAACGGCGTGGGAAGACGATGAGCCAAAGCTCAAACGAAAACGATTAAACGCCTCGTTTAACGACTCTGTAATGGCTTCAACTCCGGTTACGTTGAAACGATCGATAAATATGCCATCTAATTTAAGCGAAATACCCAAAATTTTACAACCGCGTAAATCGAAACAATCGAAAGGTTCATTGAATGAACCACCGATAACCTCAGCGCCTTCCGTACAACCCCTAATGCTCGAATCACTCGCAAACGAGGATGTTTTCGAAACCACGGATGACTCACTTGTGACGTCCGTTCGAGAGCAGTTGCAAACATCTGAGGGTCGAGAAACGTTGCGAGATCACTTGGGTCCATTGAGCCAAAAGTACGTCGGGGCAGTTCTCAGTGGCGATCAAGAAAGCGGTATAGACACCGTATACGGCGTTTATTTCAGCAACGATGGAATGATGCTAGGTAATAAACGTTTTGACGTAGACAACGCGGACAACATAATTATCAACGGTGTACGACACGCTGGCACACGCGGTCTTTACGAGTTGATCTTTAAGAAACTTCCCGATTACGACATCTACACGGAGGACGACATGCAAACATACAAGAGCATTCTGTTGACGACGAGTGCTCATAAACGCAATTACGATGCTCATGCTCAATTAAATGGCAACAGAGGACACAAATACACAAATATAATCGCGCCGTTGATTTCGGGTAAAATAGCTGGAAAAGGTATACCGCGTGCCATGACATTAAACGGCAACAAGATCGATCATATAATTGCATCGTCGATTTCGGGTAAAAAAGCTGGAAAAGGTATACCGTGTGCCATGACATTAAACGACAACAAGATCGACTATGTTCATTGGGACAATCCCAACGAGCTTGTAGATTGACTCCGATTGCTCGAAGCTTCGCGCCTTGCGGATCACACCGGTCACGATAACGAGATCCAGTCGATTATCGAGGAACGTCGCAAGGCTGGACTTATTATAAATTAAACCGCGCGTCGGCGAGTCATTCAATCAACATCAAAATGCCGATCAACAAGTTTGGTATATCGCTCGGAATAGGCGGTGCGGAACCGTACTATCAATGAAGAGGATTAATCAGAAATTACGTGCGCGATAACGCCCTTTGCGTGGTCGCCACCGACTTTGACGCAAAGTCGCGCAAGATTCGACGGATAGCGCCGCTTGTAGATGATGGCGATGCGGCCAATAAACGTTATGTGCAGCAGAGCGTGCAAATTTTGAAAAATCGGCAGGATGAAATCGAGAGAAAGATGGTTGCATTCCAGAATGACATGCAAATTACCCTAAACGAGCTTCAAAAGATGATTCAAGAAGTAATTATCGCGTATCATTGCGAATAGATAAGAACGTACATCTGATCTCTGCGTCAGTTGCGCGTCATCGTCATGGCTAGTAAGAAGCAATCAGAGCAATCCGTTTCTGAGAAACGGAGGCTGGTGGAAGAATTACACGCTCTTGCGAGAAGAAATTTTTCGCGAAGACGCGTCGTAGTGCGCGGATACGATGACCTGTGGCAGGCGGATGTGGTCGAGATGCGCCCATACACGCGATTCAACAGAGGCTACCACTACATACTCACCGTTATCGACGTGCTGAGCAAGCACGCATGGGCCGTACCGCTCAAGCCCTAGAGCGGAACCCAGGTTACTACGGCGATTGCGAAAATAATTCGAGACGGTGAAAGATGTCCGAAAAATCTGCAGACTGACAAGGGCAAAGAATTTTACAACGCAAACGTGCAGAAACTCTTGAAGAAACATAATATCAATCACTATTTGACCTATTCCGTAATGAAGGCATCAGTCATCGAACAATTCAATCGCACGCTCAAAAACGACATGTGGAAAATGTTTACGCTCAATGGAAATTACAAATGGATCGACTCGCTGCCGGGTCTCGTATCGGATTACAACGCGCGAAAGCATCGAACTATCGGCATGCGGCCTATCGATGTTACCCCCGCGATCGCCGACAAGCTCCTAACAACGGTTTACAGTCACGTAAAGATCGCTGCTCCCGCGCGATTCAAAGTGGGCGACTCGGTACGCGTGAGTAAATTCAAGACAATCTTCGAGAAAGGATACACGCCAAATTGGACCACGGAGGTGTTTAGAATCGTCAAAGTGCAGAAAACTAATCCCGTGACGTATCTGTTGGAAGATTCCTGCGGAAAACCCGTCGCTGGCGGCTTCTACGAATACGAGTTACATCGCGTTGCTAATCCCGACGTGTATCTCGTTGAAAAAGTTTTGCGCAAAAGGGGGGATGAGGTTTATGTAAAGTGGTTAGGATTTGATAATTCACACAATTCGTACACAAGAATAATGTATTGTAAATATTGTAAAAAATTTATTACAATATAAAAACATATTATACATACAAATGAGTCATTTATTTTCATAAATATCTAAATGTAATTACAATATATATTTAAGATATTTTATAATGTCCCTATGGCAGCGTCTCGGTGGAACCGGGTATAATGTATCGTTTATCATCGTACGAACTTAGAGCTATTTTCGTTTCGGACACGGTGTACACCTCGTGTTGCTTGGATCTTATGCAAGTCCTGCTGTCGCGTCATTTCAATTTCGTCGCGCAGACACCGCGTGTAATCGTCGAACGTTATCGACCTGGCTACGACGTTACTCTTAACACCTTTAGCCTTTTTCGTATCTTTCTTACCGTCCACTCGCAAGGCGTACATCTTTGCTCTAAGCCCGACGAATTCAGTCATTATCGCACCGTTGTTTTCGTCTTTCATCAAACCTGGAACTTTTTTATTGGCGAGTGGGATACCGTATACATTACCGACCGCGTAATCGCTAGTGTCAAATCTATTAATGTCGCGCTTCATGGTGTCATACACATCGTCGCACTCGATGTGATAAATGAGACTGTCAGTATCGGTGTATGTACGTGACTTTACATTTGTCGCGATACAACGGTAACATGTACTCGTGATGAAATTCGTACAAACATGTCTTGGGTATATCGAGGATGCATATACCCACATAGATTGGTTTGTCGAACTTCACCTCGAGTTTTCGCATTTCTATCGCTACTAAATTCTCCGAAAAGACGCTTCGGCTATGAAAATTTGGTTTCGCGATCATTGCCTCCGCGCCGTATCTACCCTCCCAATGAGTCACGAGTCGCACGTCAACGTGATTTCGCACATTCTCCATGGTTTTGCCAAACACAGCGTTGTTCATCAATTTGTATAAATTTTTCTCAAAATCATTCTTGGCCAATGTTCTAAATTTTGTATTTAGTTCAATATAATCGCGAAGCCATGGAGATTGCGCGAATTTCAATATGCGGTGAATCTTTGATATACGAAGACCGTGACCAGTACACTGCTGCAGGTTGCGATAATGTATTACATAACGTTTCTTATCGTATAATGTTGCGAAGAGCTTGTCCTGCCGCTTACCGGGAGGTTTATCGCGCGTCGGACAGAACGGTAGGTCAGTGTGCGCGTCGTGAAGATGTTGCGGATACTCCAAGTCGACTTCGAGAATGTAGCCTATCGAGGAATCCAACGCGACATCCGTAACATTAAAATTGGTTACGTCGTCGACCCATTGAAAATCTGCATATGGCAATGGTTGACACATTGCCCATCCGTATAAGTTGTTTACGTCGAAATACATCAGATATGACGACGGTTTCGCTGGATCGTACGACTGGATGTACTTATTGTTGGCCAGCGCGTATCTGTTCGAACATTGGCTCAAACCGCTGCGTATACCGCGTTCGATAAACATGACCATGTCAATGTCGGTGAGCAATTCGAAATTGATACGTGTATGCTTCAACATAGCATCCCACGTAAAACCCGGTAGAGTAATAATATTAGGCGGGATCGAGTCCATAACTCGCAACGCAGCTATCGCGAAATTTTTCAAAGATACCGGCCAACAGCAAGACATCGGTTTTGAGATATAAATCGCTGTAGTCACCGAGCGTTCGAATGGAGAACCGCTGCCAGACGTTGACGGCGTGCGCGTAATCGCTCTCGGATACGGTGTCACCTGTCAATGAACTATAAAACGAGTCGCGCGATGGTAAGCACGAGTCCTCCAACTTTTCGACGCAGTCAATGTACTCATACGGAAATACGCCTTTTCTTGTCAGCAAATCAAAATTTTCTGCGGATAATTTACAAAATTCACGTTGCAATATTCGCAGTTTATCCTTGCTAAGATAAGATGCCAATTTGTCGAGACTAGCTGTGAGAAACTTGTACGAATCGATAAATCGCAATTTGACGCAAGTTTTCTTATCTTTATCTTCGGAGCTTTTAACGTTTTTCGTAAACGAAATGTATTTTTCTTTTGTAATTGGAAGTAAGTCTACATGTCCTTCGTACGCTGTTGCTATTTCCGTTATAATAAAATGCGCGTAGCCTGAGAAATTATGAAAAACTATGGGAATGCAATGCGAATCTTTGTAGTTCAGATTACAGTTTAAGTGCGCGGGACCTCTGTACTGACCGGTCAGATGACAATGATCGCGTACTCGCACGTCGTCTGGCTCGAACGGTTTTTCGCACACGTGACAGTGCGTTGCGCTGTTAAACTTTTCCCACTCGTCTCGCGTGAAATCCGCCATGGGCACATTAGTGGACAAGATTGTCTTTACATCGTGAGCTAAACGTCTTAGCTCCTCGGCGAACCACGCGACGCAATCCTTATCGCGACGAAACCGATGCATTGATAACGAGTCGTCGTACGAGCAACGCACGTAGTACCCTATGCTAAACGCGCGATGATGTTGATACGTGTACCTGGATGTTTCTGGATCAGCTTCCATCTTCTCCAGAGTACATTCCAGGTCGGTGTATATGATAAACGGAACTCGTTTCTTCCTGTTGTGATTCTTAAAGACCAACCACTTGTCGTTATCGCTCGGTAATTTGATCGCGCAGTTGTTCATCTCCCGACAGTCGACGGTGTGGGCTTCCAATTTCTCGCTCGTGTAGAAATAGTGTAAACATCTGTAAATAAAAAAATTTTTTATATATTTTTTACGTAAGATTTATTTTTATTAATTATTAAGATGTATACTCACCGATCGCAAAAGTATTTCCGACCATCGTGCCTGGTCAATTGAGAGCTCACGAGACGGGATAAGTTCTTGATCAATGCAAAATGTCCCACGTTGTCGTCATGCACGTACAGCAGATTTACATGTTTGTCCATCTTTCGTTCGGTGAGCCGTATTGGCAGGATAACAAGTTCCTTGTTTTTTCTCTTGATGCCGTACACGTTGATGGAGATGTCGTTGTAATTTTCAAAATTTTTAATTTGATCCAACGTCATTGGAAACTTAATGTTTGTAAGATTTAGCACCAACGCGTAATGTGGATACGACGATTCCCGTTCTACATGTCTTTGGGCTGGATGCAGAGCAGCCGTCACTGACCATGCAAAACATGCATTGCCCATTGATCGCACATTTATCACCGCTCTCTTCATTTTAATTTCTCGCGGTATTTCCACAAGACACCCCGCGTGCAATGGATTGTACTTGTTTACGTTAACAGTCAAATTGAGTATACGCGACAACGCCCATCCGCTATCACGTTCCTGGAATTCCTCCAGCGATGCTAGGGTAGGCTCGATAACGTGTCGCATGTACCACTCGCGCAGATCGGGCATATGAAATAGTTCACTGTTTCTCGTAGCGATACTTTTATTCGCGCGTTTGTCACCCGCAACAAATTCACCATTAAACATTGTGTTTATCTTTACATTGTCATGTCGTTGCATGACGTTCCGCACATGAATGAGTACAATGTCTCTCGCATCTTTGAGAAATTGACGTGGGTCGATGTGTTTGGAATTTATCACCACACCGGTCAGTATACAACTTTCAAAAGCCGTATCTATCTCGCGCCATCCGAGTCCAGTCTCACTCGCACTGTATCCGGCACCCACATGCATGAAACGTTGACGTACCGAGTCTTTCAGACCTTCGAGTCGTGCGATACAAGCAATCAACGACTGTTTGAGACCGATCGATAATCGTGGCCGTTTAATTCGGCTTTGTTCTTCCAACGATTCGATAAACTCGTTGCATCGTTGCTCCCACGCGGTAAATTCTTCCCACAAATTTAAAAGGGTGGATTGGTCCAACAACTCTTGCTCCATGTTATTGCATGATCTTCTTTCTGACACAATTGTACTCACGACTTCCAATTCTCGACTACTGAGCGTATCGCCCAGATTCGTCAATTTATATTCTACTAATGATGCATCGTTTCCTGGCATATTTAATTTCATTTCAGCAGCCGTACATCGGCGTTATTTGCAAAATTTGCAGTTTTGCACGTGTTCGATGAAATCATCGTGAGACATGTATGTTCTTGAAAACAATAACGCACCATTGACTTATGCGAAATTGCAAAATTTGCAGTTTTGCACGTGTTCGATGAAATCATCGTGAGACATGTATGTTCTTGAAAACAATAACGTGACTTTCGGTGATTTGATCGATATAACTGCAGCAGCCGTACATCGGCGCTATTTGCAAAATTTGCAGTTTTGCACGTGTTCGATGAAATCATCGCGAGACATGTCGCGACATGTTCTTGGAAAAATCATATTTGATGCTATTGCCCGATGAGGTGATCTCATCACGTTCTAGACAACGATGTCACATTTATGTGGATTGTGGTGGTGGTGGTCACCATGCAGCAGCCGCACATTGGCGCTATTTGCAAGATTCGCATTTTTGTACGTATAAATAGTTTACGAGGATTCTAGCGCGCAGTCGAGAGTTTGAAACGGCATTGACACTGTGTGAAAAAATATGGACAACGCGGGAACAGACAAACGTTATTGCTCGTCGATTGTGCATAATCTTCGCGGCCGAGAACTTGGGTTTCGAAACGTGCTCACTCGCACTAACAAGTGGTGCCCAACACATCACGCGTTGCAGAGATATCATATTATTGATACAAGTATACCGACTCCGATTTGGCCTAATAACTTTCAAATTATCATGTGTCGTGGCAGAATTAACGATTATTACGTATCGCGATACAAGCCTGGAGATGATGAGTACGGCGATGATATATATGATGGCCATCGGGATGAATACTTATCTGAACGACTCATCCTACTACGCTCACGACTGTACTGTTTAGCAGGACATCATTGGTATTATCATTATGAAAATGACCTTTGTGAGTTTATCCCTGAAACGCAAATAGCAATCCGCTACATGGAGTGGTGTCCTAAGCATCGTATCAGGGAGCCTAATTGGATTTGGGGAACATACATTTCGACAGAGGATGATGAGGAGGATGATTTATTTAGTCCTACATGCGACTGGTAAGGTGTGACATAGGGTAGTGAAATGTAATGTAGAGTTATTTTTAATATTTTTTTTCTGTTTAGTACACCTATGCCCCATTATAGATGGTAATGGGTGCGAATCTGCAGTTGAAATGGTATGCTCGCAGCAGCAGCCTTACATCGGCGCAATTTGCAAGATTCAATTATTGATTGTGAACTGTCGGCGTATGCTGCAGATAATATTATACACGGTGCATTATATGAGAAATAAATGTATATTAAAATGCATACATCACTGTATCTAAAATTATCTTTCCTTCTGTCTACCGTTCCCTTGTCCACCGTCAGCGGTTTAGAATTACATAGCTGTAACTCTAGATAAGAATGCGCGTGCCGCATTCGTCGCGCGATCATTAAACGTTTTCTCTCATCTGTCTCATATAAATTGTTAAATATTCTTACTCTTATTTCTAATAAATAAATTACTTAAAATAATATAAAAATAATCAAACTATAATGGGTGACGGGTGCGAAAAGACGAGCGCGAACGGCGGAGAAATAACGGGGGTCGCGAACGAAAAAACGCGCGCAAACGGGGGAGATAACGCGATCGTGAGTGAAAACGCGCGAGGGAAAGAGAACGCGAACGAGAAGACGTGCGCAAACGGGGGCCGCGGCGCGCGAAGGAAAGAGAACGCGAACGAGAAGACGCGAACGAGAAAACGCGCGCAAACGGGGAAGATAACGCGATCGTGAGACGCGAGCGAGAACGCGCGAGGGAAAGAGAACGCGAATGAGAAGACTCGCGCGAACGGGGGACGGGGGCGCGAAGGGGAGCGTGAACGGCGGAGAAATAACGGGGGCCGGGAGCGCGAGAGACCGCGCGAACGGAGGAGAGAGAGATAACGTGCGAACGGGAGAGAGAGAGAGAGATAACGCGAACGAGGGCCGGGAGCGAGAAGGACCGCGCGCGAACGGGGGCCGGGAGCGAGAGGGACCGCGCGCGAACGAGAAGACGCGCGCGAACGGGGGCCGGGAACGCGAGAGACGCACGCGAACGGGGGACGGGGGCGCGAGAGAACGAGGGAGATAACGCGAGCGGGTGATGGCACGCGGACCGCCGCGGCCGTTGCACACGGTCGCCCCTCACCCCCGCGGCGCAGCGAAAACGCGGTCACCTTACCCCGCGGCGCCGGAAAACGCGGTACCCCTTCTCCGCGACGCTCGAAAACGCGGTACCCCCCTCCCCCGCCCCCGCAACGCACGAAAACGCGGTATTCCCCTTCACCGCCCTCGCGACGCATGAAAACGCGGTACCCCCCTCCCCCCTCCGCGGTACTCCCCCTCCCCCCCGCGGTACTCCCCCCCCCACAAAATCTGATACCCTTGTGTAATCCGACACCGCCGCGGTGGGTTAGAACTGTCATAGTTTACCTACTCAGTTAAGTTTTCTAGATCCTCAAATTGCTCTTTATAAAGAAGGTAGAAATAAAATTAAATATCTAACTCATATTGCTAAGCAAGTAGAACATGTTAACATATCAGATTTAGCTTTCGAGTGGGACATATTACCATCAAGTTTTGACGAACAACAAAAAATATAGTTAGCTTCTTTACAAATAGATGAAATGTGGAATAATATATTACAATGTAAAAATTTTGACGGGAAAAAGTTGTTTCTAAATTTAGAAATATTAATTGAAGTAGTCCTTTGTTATCCTCATTCCAATGCCGAGGCTCAAAGAATATTTTCTATTGTGACAGATGTAAAAAATAAGAAAAGAAATCGATTGTGTAATAATACTCTTTCTTCAATTTGTGTAATTCGATCAAGTCTTCAAGCTAAAAACATTAATTGTATTAACTTTGAACCTGACGCGAGGCATTTTGAACTGCATAATACGCAAAATTTATATAAAAATCAATGCACATCTGATAATGCTTAATATTTTTTGTATTATTTTGCATAATACTTTTGAATTTTTACATCTAGCCCATCTAGCCTATATTTTCTTTCTGCATGCTGCACATTATTATTAATTTTATTTTATTTTTCAGCGTTCAATTACTGTATACATATTAAATGTTTATTTTGTTTTTCAGAGTTTATTTTTCATATATTATCTATATATTTTTAATAAAATATGTGATAAAAATGTGATATAAAATAGTAATAAGTATGTGATAAAAGCCAAAGATGCAATATTTTATTTTGTAAATTATTCCTTATTTCTGTTATTGAACATGTTTTAAAAATTTATTGTAACATGTTAATTACAAATAATTTTTATTTTATTACTAAATGTGCTATTTCTCTGTATTAATTTGCTTCTACTTATATTAATTTATGACAATATTTATAAAATATGTTTATTTTGTACTTTAGAAATGTATTTTTTTTTTTTTTAAATGAAAATTGGTAAGGTTTTTGGCAGTTTTTCTTACCCTTGCAACGAATGTTGGTTTTCTTTAATAATTCTGCCAAATTAAATATCCTATTTTGAGTCATTATTTGTTTTCTTGAAATTATTTTAGCTCCCTTTCCCTTCTTTCAGCGTATCTTTAATTCTATTATTATTAAATATACATTATAATTTATAATAAAATATAACAATGTGAATAGGTGAGGCAATTAGAGCCAAGCGCGGTAATCAAAGCGCAAACCAATTTATAAATAAATAAATATATTAACGAACGTTTCGACACATTATTCGTGTCCTCTTCAGCGTTAAAAGTTACATAAAGTCAAAAACGAAGATTTACAAGAACAATCAAAACGAAGTCGAGTATAAGGCGTAGTCAATAGACGAATAGAGTATAAAGGACGCAGTCAAAAATTAAATTAAAACCAAGGATTGAAATCCAACGGATGTACCGTCATCGAAGGTCCAGATATGCCGGTATGCACTCGCTCCACGTCCATCGCATCTTAGAAATAATCTCGCCAGGTTGAAAGACCAGGTGGGTAAAAAAGATTTGAAAGCCCTACCTGTACCATCAAACGGAGTCGCAATGTGGTAAGGGCGTAAATTATCCATGTTATAATCAGATGATTAATGAATTAACTTACAGAGCAATTGCAGACCAGAATATCGCATTGTAACAACGCCCAGAATATCACATTGTAACAACGAGCTTAACGGTTCGACACGTCGCGAGTGAGTGAGGCATTGGTGGGAAGGTTAACATAATAGAGACCAGTGTATACACTGAAGGAGGGGATAAACTATCGCATACAGTTGTTCTAAATTTTTGACAGTCTCTCGATTACATTCAAATAAGTATCCGGCAAACCTTCAGCGTCAGTCTGTAAATTCAACCCGTTCGCCTGCCTTTTTATGCATATCATCTCAGAAACCAAACGTTTATAATAATAGGATTCATTGTCTAAAATTTCAACGTTCTTCCAATCGAAATCATGACTCCATTCCAATCTATGCTCGGTTATGACAGAATGATTCGGAGTATTCCAATTAATATGATTACAATGCTCCTTGATTCTTGTTTGCAATTGCCTACTAGTTTGGCCCACATAAGAAGTCGCAATTATTACAATTAATCTTATATACTACGTTACATTTATTAGACCGTGGAAGACTATCCTTATGCGCCTTGATGAATGTGCGCATCTTATTTAAGCTGTTAGACGATAGTCTCACATTCAAATCCCTCATGGCGTTCTTAAATTTTTCTGTAATCGTAGGGATGTACGGTAAAGTGAAGAAAGGAACAACCTTCTCTTCATCCTGTCTCACATTCGTATTCGAGTCTCTGTTAAACAAAAACTTAAGACATTTGCGTAAGATTCCAAAGATGAATTCCAATGGATAACAATATTATTAAGTAAGATTCCAATGACCAGTCTGAGATTTTTAGCATGCAAGGACGGGTGCGACAACAAAAATGCCCTATCTATTAAGCCTATGGCCGTCCCAGCCTGACAGCAATAAGAAACTCCGATTTAGGGATCTTGCAATCTATCAGTCAGATGGAATTTCATTGCCAGAGATTCCGGTATGCCAAAAAAGAGGGACGGCCATAGGCTTAATAGATAGGGCATTTTTGTTGTCGCACCCGTCCTTGCATGCTAAAAATCTCAGACTGGTCATTGGAATCTTACTTAATAATTGTTATCCGTTGGAATTCATCTTTGGAATCTTACGCAAACGTCTTAAGTTTTTGTTTAACAGAGACTCGAATACGAATTTGAGACAGGATAAAGAGGAGGTTGTTCCTTTTTTCACTTTACCGTACATCCCTACGATTACAGAAAAATTTAAGAACGCCATGAGGGATTTGAATGTGAGACTATCGTCTAACAGCTTAAATAAGATGCGCACATTCATCAAGGCGCATAAGGATAGTCTTCCACGGTCTAATAAATGTAACGTAGTATATAAGATTAATTGTAATAATTGCGACGCTTCTTATGTGGGCCAAACTAGTAGGCAATTGCAAACAAGAATCAAGGAGCATTGTAATCATATTAATTGGAATACTCCGAATCATTCTGTCATAACCGAGCATAAATTGGAATGGAGTCATGATTTCGATTGGAAGAACGTTGAAATTTTAGACAATGAATCCTATTATTATAAACGTTTGGTTTCTGAGATGATATGCATAAAAAGGCAGGCGAACGGGTTGAATTTACAGACTGACGCTGAAGGTTTGCCGGATACTTATTTGAATGTGATCGAGAGACTGTCAAAAATTTAGAACAACTGTATGCGATAGTTTAGCCCCTCCTTCGGTGTATACACTGGTCTCTATTATGTTAACCTTCCCACCAATGCCTCACTCACTCGCGACGTGTCGAACCGTTAAGCTCGTTGTTACAATGTGATATTCTGGGCGTTGTTACAATGCGATATTCTGGTCTGCAATTGCTCTGTAAGTTAATTCATTAATCATCTGATTATAATATGGATAATTTACGCCCTTACCACATTGTGACTCCGTTTGATGGTACAGGTAGAGCTTTCGAATCTTTTTTACCCACCTGGTCTTTCAACCTGGCGAGATTATTTCTAAGATGCGATGGATGTGGAGCGAATGCATACCGGCATATCTGGACCTTCGATGACGGTACATCCGTTGGATTTCAATCCTTGGTTTTAATTTAATTTTTGACTGCGTCCTTTATACTCTATTCGTTTATTGATTACGCCTTATACTCGACTTCGTTTTGATTGTTCTTGTACATCTTCGTTTTTGACTTTATGTAACTTTTAACGCTGAAGAGGACACGAATAATGTGTCGAAACGTTCGTTAATATATTTATTTATTTATAAATTGGTATGCGCTTTGATTACCGCGCTTGGCTCTAATTGCCTCACCTATTCACATTGTTATATTTTATTATAAATTATAATGTATATTTATAATAATAGAATTAAAGATACGCTTTAAGAAGGGAAAGGGAGCTAAAATAATTTCAAGAAAACAAATAATGACTCAAAATAGGATATTTAATTTGGCAGAATTATTAAAGAAAACCAATATTCGTTGCAAGGGTAAGGAAAACTGCCAAAAACCTTACCAGTTTTCATTAAAAAAAAAAAAAAAAAAAAAATTCTAAAGTACAAAATAAACATATTTTATAAATATTGTCATAAATTAATATAAGTAGAAGCAAATTAATACAGAGAAATAGCACATTTAGTAATAAAATAAAAATTATTTGTATTCAACATGTTACAATAAATTAAAAGATGTTTAATAACAGAAATAAGGAATAATTTACAAAATAAAATATTGCATCTTTGGCTTTTATCACATACTTATTACTATTTTATATCACATTTTTATCACATATTTTATTAAAAATATATAGATAATGTATGAAAAATAAACTCTGAAAAACAAAATAAACATTTAATATGTATACAGTAATTGAACGCTAAAAAATAAAATAAAAATTAATAATAATGTGCAGCATGCAGAAAGAAAATATAGGCTAGATAGGCTAGATGTAAAAATTCAAAAGTATTATGCAAAATAATACAAAAAATATTAAGCATTATCAGATGTGCATTGATTTTTATATAAATTTTGCGTATTATGCAGTTCAAAATGCCTCGCGTCAGGTTCAAAGTTAATACAATTAATGTTTTTAGCTTGAAGACTTGATCGAATTACACAAATTGAAGAAAGAGTATTATTACACAATCGATTTCTTTTCTTACTTTTTACATCTGTTACAATAGAAAGTATTCTTTGAGCTTCGGCATTGGAATGAGGATAACAAAGGACTACTTCAATTAATAGTCCAAGAGCTGGCTACAGAGAAAGCGACATGCCTCGGTCCACGAAATATCTTACCTGGAAAAGGTTCGATTGCTGCCGGTAAAGCGAAAGTCCGATCGTCAGAAGGCGCGCTGGAGTATAAGTGGGTGGGCCGCCCGCCCAAACATGTAAATTTTCCGACCAAAAAAACTGTCGATCGGCACGGCTGAAAATTTACATAAGTATCGAGGAGTATGAGAAAAAGCAAGGAAAAAATTGTCAGAAGAGTAAGTAGAAGATAAAGGGTTGTCAGAAGCTGCCAAAGTTGCAAAAAATCTCGGCAAATTTACATATTAAGAAGAACTTCTGACAATTTGGATTTGTATTGTTTACGTATAGAATAAACTAAGTGCAAAGTGTCAGAAGGCAAAGTGGAAGCGATCGTGAGTAAATCGGGTGCAAAGTGCGAGAGCGTCTTTCGGCGCGCGGCGCAGCGCCCAGTGGATCGATCGCTTTTCTCTTGATTTTCACACCGTACATATTTCATAGCACTTCTGACAATTTATCTGAATATTCGTAAAGGACTAAAGGAACTATTATTAAAATGTCAGAAGTCAATTGAGAAGAATTAATAAATTTAATTAATTTTTTATTGTAACCTTAGCAAAATACGTGATTTTTATTATCTTTAATAAAAAGCATATTAAAATGTTGAAATATAAATGAAAAATAAATTTCTGAATTTTCGAGTTCGAAAAGTATGAAATAGACAAAGAGAAAGTTTTATGAGGGGATTATAGATGAATATCTCTGAATGTCGTTCGGCCGTTGATTGCGTTTCGTATACGAAGCGCGCGGGTTTTTGCGAACATGTGCTCGTTTGTTTGCTGCCTCTCTTCTTCCCTCTCTCTTTCGATCCTTTGCTCTGAAATGACAGTTTGCCATTTGAAAGCAGAAACCAGGGCGAAAGACGCTTTCGGAGGAAATCCAGAAGGCAGTTTGGCTTGTAACTCAGACGCTGCAACACGGTTAGCCCCAAGATTTAATTTTTCTTTTTTATTTCGTATTTGTAAACGGCAAAATGAGTTCTAAGTTATCTTGTGTTTTTAATTGTGAAGCTGTTTCCGGTAAAATTATGAGCCGATTTTACACTGAAAGGCAGAAAAACCAAAATTATTTAAAATTAGCGATTTTCTTTGATTCGCGGTATGAATTCACCGACGCTGGTTTTTGTTCGATCGCAAACAAAATGAATTAATAAATTAATCAGGAAACACGATGTCGTTGTATTTCATGTTTATAGTCCAGTCGCTAGGTCGATTGAGCATTTTTTCGAGGTTGATGGCTTAAGTTAATGTTTTTTTATGTTTTTTTGGGTCGTAGAACAAGAATCTGTAAATAGTTTTTTCGTAAGTCGATGCAATAAAAAGTTATTAACAATTTATTTGTTTAAATTGCCCTAGCGATCAAACTATACATCCTATAAAAAAATAAACTCGAGAAATTTTGTTCCTCTTTTCACGACAAACAAAATGGCGTTTGAATTTTTCCAAAATCTTGATTATTGACGGAAATATGTCAATTTTTAGGTAATTACTGCTACGCGTTGCGGAGTGCCCTAGAAGGCGTGCGCGCTCGCGCTCAATTGTACCACACGAGTTTTGCTCCTTTAATTTTAATTTAATTTATTTTTTTTGCTCTTTTTATTACAATTGAGCTAGAAGGCGTGCGCGTTCGCGCTCAATTGTAATAAAAAAAGCAAAAAAAATTAAATTAAAATTAAAGGAGCAAAACTCGTGTGGTACAATTGAGCGCGAGCGCGCACGCCTTCTAGGGTACACCGCGACGCGTAGGCAGTAATTACCTAAAAATTGACATATTTCCGTCAATAATCAAGATTTTGGAAAAATTCAAACGCCATTTTGTTCTTCGTGAAAAGAGGAACAAATTTTCTCCAGTTTATTTTTTTTATAGGATGTATAGTTTGATCGCTAGGGCAATTTAAACAAATAAATTGTCAATAACTTTTTATTGCATCGACTTACGAAAAAACTATTTACAGATTCTTGTTTTATGACCCAAAAAACATAAAAAAAAATTAACTTAAGCCATCAACCTCGAAAAAAATGCTCAATCGACCTAGCGACTGGACTATTTAATGCAACACGAATACGAAGTTTTTCGCGGCACTGTTGTAAATTTTCTTCGGTAAATTTCATAATTTTACCGGATACAGCTTCACAATTAAAAACACAAGATAACTTAGAACTCATTTTGCCGTTTACAAATACGAAATAAAAAAGAAAAATTAAATCTCGGGGCTAACCGTGTTGCAGCGTCTGAGTTACAAGCCAAACTGCCTTCTGGATTTCCTCCGAAAGCGTCTTTCGCCCTGGTTTCTGCTTTCAAATGGCAAACTGTCATTTCAGAGCAAAGGATCGAAAGAGAGAGGGAAGAAGAGAGGCAGCAAACAAACGAGCACATGTTCGCAAAAACCCGCGCGCTTCGTATACGAAACGCAATCAACGGCCGAACGACATTCAGAGATATTCATATATAATCCCCTCATAAAACTTTCTTTTTGTCTATTCCATACTTTTTGAACTCGAAAATTCAGAAATTTATTTTTCATTTATATTTCAACATTTTAATATGCTTTTTATTAAAGATAATAAAAATCACGCAAAATGTTGCTAAGGTTACGATAAAAAATTAATTAAATTTATTAATTCTTCTCAATTGACTTCTGACATTTTAATAATAGTTCCTTTAGTCCTTTACGAATATTCAGATAAATTGTCAGTGCTATGAAATATGTACGGTGTGAAAATCAAGAGAAAAGCGATCGATCCACTGGGCGCTGCGCCGCGCGCCGAAAGACGCTCTCGCACTTTGCACCCGATTTACTCACGATCGCTTCCACTTTGCCTTCTGACACTTTGCACTTAGTTTATTCTATACGTAAACAATACAAATGCAAATTGTCAGAAGTTCTTCTTAATATGTAAATTTGCCGAGATTTTTTGCAACTTTGGCAGCTTCTGACAACCCTTTATCTTCTACTTACTCTTCTGACAATTTTTTTCCTGCTTTTTCTCATACTCCTCGATACCTATGTAAATTTTCAGCCGTGCCGATTGACAGTTTTTTTGGTCGGAAAATTTACATGTTTGGGCGGGCGGCCCACCCACTTATACTCCAGCGCGCCTTCTGACGATCGGGCTTTCGCTTTGCCGGCAGCAATCGAACCTTTTCCAGGTAAGATATTTCGTGGACCGAGGCATGTCGCTTTCTCTGTAGCCAGCTCTCCGTCTATAAGGGGGGAGGGTCAAGTAAACGGTCTTTTTTTTTTTTCATTTTTTTTTATTGCTTAGAAAATTCATTTAACATCTGGAGAATGTGTTCTCAAAGCCGTGAGTCGAAATTCAAAGTCTAAGTGTCCCTACGAAGTCATTAAAGTGACGCACTCCGAACGCACAAAGCACATCAAAAGAGGCCAGGACAGCTCGAAAACAGGAACTAGCGGCTAAAATGGATAAGTTTGCAGAGGAGGAAGGCTTATTATACGGTCCTGGCATCGCAGACTAAGCTTACATTAGCCGTAAGTCCCCCCTTGCCTTAAACACTACTTTTCTCTACTGAAAACTTTAAACGCGTTTTTCTCAAAACGTAAAATTTCGCGCGCCGTGCACTGTAGCACCTACAATTTTTAACCGATCGTAACGAGCTTTGGCACATATATTCTTTAACTTATTGACCTTTGCATAAACCTAAAAATTCATTAAAAAATTAATAATAAACATTGTTTTTGCTATTTGTTTAAAAGGAAAAAATGTAACTTTTTTTCAAAATGGTCCTGTATTTTTAATTTTTAATTTTTTTTTTAAATTTAGGTTCATGCAAAGCATATAAACACATTTTAACAAAAAAACTTTGGTTTTTTTATTTCAGTTAATTAGAGCGACCTGAGTGTTGCACGGCGCAAATCCGAGAAGTCGACTTCAAGCAGCTGCTGCGCCGCCATTTTGAAATTTTTCGACATAAAAAATTTTTTATAATATACCTTAAATTATGAATATTATGATGTGCTTTGTTCCGATTTAACAAATCTTTCCATCTGTTTAAAAAAAATTCGGGAAAAAACGGCCGTTTACTTGACCCTCCCCCCTTAATATTTCTAAATTTAGAAACAACTTTTTCCCGTCAAAATTTTTACATTGTAATATATTATTCCACATTTCATCTATTTGTAAAGAAGCTAACCGTGTTTTTTGTTGTTCGTCAAAACTTGATGGTAATATGTCCCACTCGAAAGCTAAATCTGATATGTTAACATGTTCTACTTGTTTAGCAATATGAGTTAGATATTTAATTTTATTTCTACCTTCTTTATAAAGAGCAATTTGAGGATCTAGAAAACTTAACTGTTTAAAAAATTCATCGTTATAAGGTAGACGCTTTAGCATTTCTCGAACTGCCGTAACACAGAAGTCCAAACATTTCAATTTAATTTCTTGCGCGCATTCCAAAGATAATGTTTCTAAAAAACTTTCACATTCCGGTCCTATACGTATGTTATATATATGTTGTACATTATTATCTAAATCTGAAATTGAAATATTTTCTACATTATCGTACTTTAAAAAATTGTCGGCTAATTGACGAATTACTTGTTGACTGCTTTCGTATAATTTATGGATTAAAATGTTACGCGATTAAAATAGTGCGTTAAAACTATTAAAATAATTTAATGCGTATTTGAGAAACAACAAATATGCTTTAATGGAATTATCATTTAAATATTGTAATATATTTTCCGCGGATTTTAATTTATCTTCTACTGTTGCTAACAAAAAATAATTTTTCAAGACTTCCCAATTTTCTAAGAGTCTAACAACGCACTTTTGTAAACAAAGCCATCTAGTTTCTGACAATTTTAATATTTTTTTTTGTTCAATTTCAAAAAGAATCTCGGAATTTACCCAATATTGCACATCTGTTCGCACTGCCCTAAATGTAAATGGCAACTCCTCTAATCAAATCTTCGCAAGAAGAAGGTAACTTTTTGCAAGCTTTACTGGCTACAATCGCGGATGAATGGCAAATACAATTCAGTGTTACTAAATTTGGAACTTGTTTTTTAAGACGACTCATAAAAGAATTTTTGCGTCCAATCATAACTGACGCATTATCGGATGCCATTCCAACAATATTTTTTATAGGAATATGTTTTTCTTCTAAGCATTTTTTAAATTTTTCAAAAATTTTATTCGCGGAACAATCTCTTGCATCTAAAGATAATAATTCTAATAATTGAGTTGTAATTTTTTTATTCGAAGGTGATACATATCGAACAAGAAGGCACATTAATTTAATATCTGAGATATCCGTACTCTCATCTATTAGAATAGAAAATTTACAAGTTTTTAAATATTGTACTATTGTCTCAATTTCCCGTTTTGCAGTGACATTTTTAACAATATTTGCGCACTTATTTCGAGCTAGTAAAAAATCTTGCACAGCTTTAGGATTTTTAAAAATATCTTTTATCAAAGGTGATAAATGATTCGCGACTTGAAAGGCTATATTATGCTCGGAAAAAAAGTTGATATTTTAATTTCTGTGCGTTTAACGTTATCTTTATGTGACAAACTATTTTCGGTATCAATATTATCAGCAGTCTTATAATTACAAGATTTTATGTTATCGATATGTCTGACCGTTTGTGAATGTTCAACTAAATTTGTTCTGCAACATCTGATAGTTTTATTGCATGCAATACAAAATGCTTTATTTTCTGCAGGATGAGGAGCTAACCATCCTTTAAAGATATCTTCATCTAGCCAGGCATTTTGAAATTCTCTACTTCTACGTTTCTTAATAGCTCCTTGACTAACAGAATCCATCATGCGGCTTGCACAAACATATAAATAAGTGTTATACTTATTAACTTACCTTGTGTAGGTATTATTGGTCTCTAACTTCCTTCGACGAACCCGTCACTTTCGCGCCAAGACCCGAAACTTTTGCGCCCAACGGTCGCATTATAGACAGTCGAGCGCGCGAGCTAAGTGAGAGCGACAAAGAGGGAGTAATATTCTCCCTCTCGCTCGGCACTGCCGAGCGCTGCCGACACACCGATAGACCGAGCGTCACTCTGTGTGCGTAGTGGAGGGGGGCGCATGCGCGAAAAACCGGGCCGGATTTACATCACTGGGTTAGGGAGTATTCCATCACATTTCGGCCGGGACGGTCGCGCGCTCGCGCATCCGCGGATCAAATTAATCAGATCCAACAAGCAACGTAAGTGTCGCTTCCGAAAGTATTCCTTCGAAAGAAGGAGAAACTGAGCTACGAGAAACCGCAAAAGCATCACCAGAAGATACTGCGGCGATAGACAAATCGAAAGAAGAGGTTACAGGAATCGCAGAAGCTTCGGTGGGAGCCATCGTCGAGCAACTACGACATCACCAGCACAATCGGCTGCGAAAAAAAACCTCTACGAGTTCTCCAGTGATCGATACCTGGCCGGATCGTCACCCGCGCACGACGGCAGGCTATCCAGTAGACGGTCCAGTAGTTCGGTGGAAGAGACGCCGCGCTACATCGTCTCTTCCACCGAACGTCTCCTGGCGCCGACGTCCTCTGTATGGTGGTAGATTAGCAAGATGCAACGATCTCACGATTTTGAAGCGCGAGGAATGCGTCGGTATTTATGAGAAGAGTGTTCGTGACGAAGATAAAACTGTGACCGGGAAAAAACGAGAGTTTTCCATCCATATTGGTACTGCGCGTTTGGTAAGCTAAATCATGTAATTCCGGAAATTTTTATTTGACTAATATTAGTTGTACTTTATTATAAACATTTCTTTTGCTAAAGTTAATAAACATTTATATATTATAAACATTTTTAATATAAAGATACCATATATTCGTCGTAATAATTTTATACGTATTTTTCAGGGCTAATTCTAAAAGATTTAATTTTGATAATATCGGTGACGCTATGATGGCTCTGTTCGAAGTGCTTTCTTTCAAAGGCTGGCTTGACGTGCGGGATGTCCTTATTAAGGCTCTCGAACCTGCAAGTAATTATCTTTTTAAAATTTGGGATAAGAATATTATTTCCACCGTATTCGTCAATATCTTATTGCATTCTCTTTTCAGCTTCACTCAATCTATATACACATTTATATTTTCCTCGGTTGCATGATCGGCTTGACATTGTTCGTGGGTGTCGTGATCGCGAATTACTCTGAGAATAAAGGTACCACTTTGCTCACGGTCGATCAAAGACGATGGTGAGGCGTCGCATATTTTATCAGCGAATGTCGCAATTTCTATTACGATCTACAGATTGCAAATTTTTGTTAGGATGCAGGTGCGACTTGAAAAAACGTCTGAAGATTGCCCAACCACTGCATTTACTACCCAGACCGGACGGTAAGATGTTCCGCGCTTTCATCTATGACATCACGCAGAACATTTATTTCAAGAGTGTTGTGAGGCGGAAGTCGCCGTGACCTAATTGCGATACCTAGCTGTCAGCGCGCATCGCGAATATTGCCAAACTCTCCTGAGGTGGCATTCCGGGTGTCGCAAACGGCTTCCAGGTCGCGCATCCGGAAGCAAAAGCGCTGACAGCTAAGTCAGCATCGCGGAAGTAATACGCGAGAGATAAAAAGCCCGCCTTTCCGAGAAGCGGCGGGCAGTCTAGAACGTAAGACGTATCGCGCACGACCGACGTAACTGAATGTAATAGTGAACGCCCGCAAGTCAGGGCAGTGTAATAAAGAAGATAATTATGTTTGAGAAATAAACGTTTTATTAAATCGCTATTGAAAACAAGCGGCTGTTAAGTGATTGTTCCTTCCTCCCGGCGGATCCAAAGAACTCTGTGCCGAACCCTCCAATCCGAGATAACGGCACAACAAATTGGTGGCAGCGGTGGGATCCGCTAACCGAGCGAGAGGACATCCTGCCAGACTTACGCCTGCAAAAGGAGCGGATCACTAAAAGGCAGTAGAGCATCCCAGAGAGGAACAGCCAGCCAGATCTAGAGCGAGAGAAGCCACGGTAGCAGCCTCCGAGTGTTATCAGCGACACCGGAGACGGCCCCGACCTACCGCACGGACTCGCCAGCCCAAGCAGCGAAGCAGCAAAGCAGCGTAGCAGCGTGGCACGGAGCGACGAGGCAGCGAAGCGGGTCAACAGGACAACGTGGCAGCGGACGACGACTCAGCGGAAAGTCGACACTGCGCACCGCGTCGTTACTGTAAGTCCGCATTCCATTGTAAGCCGACACAGGCACGCGCCGCGACGAACAGAATATATCTGTGCGAGCGTCCCCCGCGATAGCGAGCGCCGAAAAACATTTCGCGATTGCAGGCAACACAACCGCGAGCGCCGAAAAACATTCGCGATTGCAGGCTATAAAAAGGCGTAGCGTCGATAGATGTCGGACGACTTGACTCGGCATCACCCCGTAAGCAACGCGTCATTCATGCTTAGCGAGCGCGCGCAACGAGCTATCGAGAACAGCATCCGAAATCGTGTCCGCGCCACACGATTCGCGAACAACGACTTAGACCGCGTGAGACGAAACTTAGACGCGCAACTAGACGACCCGAGCACACCAGTGCTCGAGTTACACCCCAACGTCGTCGTAGACCGCGAGTTTGAATTTTTAGACGCCAGCCTTTGCGACGCGCACGAAGACCCGCGAGATAGCGACAGTGCAAGCAACGACGAACACCGTGACACGCACAGACAGCCCCCGACCGAAGGTGACTCGCGATCAGACACCTCGGCCGATACCCAACGCGGAAACGCAGGGAGAGGAGAATTCTTCCTGACGTCACGCAGCAGCGATTTATTTGACCCGACGGAAGAGGATTACATCCCGCGGGCAATCAGAATGAGCCAACAGAGAGCTAACGCGGCCCCGGCGCCACGAGTCGACATAACGCCCGCTCAAGTGAGCGAGGAGATAAATAGATTACAAGCGGGAGCCCAGCGATCGTCCGAAAGGGACCAAGGCCAAGGAGCGCAAGACGCCCCGATCAACGACGTCCTACGGTTAATGCTGGAAATGCGAGACCGCATGGAACGTGCTGAGGCGGCAGAATTCGAGCGCACCACAGAAATACTCCGCGCAATTCGCGAATTACAGAATCGAGTGAGCCGGATAGAAGCCGGCACTTACGATCGCCCGACCGAAATAGGGCGCCGCTTACGCAGCCAGGGCCCACTAGACGTCACATACGGGCGGACAACTAGCGACGTTCGTAACCAGCCAGGGCATAATATCGGGTTCCTCAGCCTGAAGGAGGCTCGAAATATGATTCCCGAAGTAAACGGAGAATCGAGGGAGCGCGTCCGCGAGTTTATAAACGCAAGTAATTACGCGATGAAAAATATACATCCCGCGAATGAAGCCATGCTCCTAGAAGCAATTTTATGCACGAAATTCAAGGGCAAAGCCATGACAGACTTCGACACGCGCGATATTCGCAGTTTCGAACAGCTAAAACAAGAACTCGAAACAGAATATTTAGGAAAGCGCGGTATGACCCATCTGCAGTTAGACTTTAACTCCCTAAGACAAGAACCGGGAGAAAGCGCGCAGGAATTCGGGCGTCGAGTCGAAAAACTCGCGAGGGAACTGTACGAGGCCATGGAAGAAGGCCAAGGGCACTCGCAAGAGCAGCAGAAAGCGATACTGGACAGTGTGAAGATGCAAGCCTTGCATAACTTCCAGATCGGCCTGCATGATGATATCAAGATGCTGGTTCGAGCGCAACGGTATCAAAGCCTACAAGAGGCGATAGCCGGCGCCAGCGCCGAGGAAAAGGTAAAAGGCCCCTCCCCGCGGAACGGACAAAAATCACGCCATACTAACTTTAACACGGAAAACGCGCGATATCCGGGGAATGAGGCGATACAGTGCCACAAATGTGGAGAAACAGGCCATTACGGGCGAGACTGCCGTACGAGCCGGCAAGCAAATAAATTCGCGCTGCCGAGAGCGGACAAGCCCGGCGGGACAAATACGGTCGAGTGCACTTGTAAAGTATTGCAAATCTGCCTTAATGAGATTGGAGATAGACCGATGTCGATTGGCATGCCTGTGAGTATGCGTTTCCGATTAAGTTGCGTTGGTATTACTGTCTCAGTCTAACGGCACGTGTATCGTTACGTTGCGCTCCTTCGCTGATACTTTTGTACTTTATAATAAATCTTTTCTGTTCACGGAATTGTGTGTGAGTTAACTCAGGGATCCGAGATCCACCCCAAGCAACATTAAAACAGGTTATGGGCCCAGTGTGCTCTAGTGAGAGATAAACGAGCTTGCGATACTCGATCCTTGTGGTGAAGACGTGATCAGAAATGGCGGATGTGGAGAAGTACAAGATCCCTCTGTTCAACGGCTCGAACTTCGGGAATTGGAAATTTAGAATGGAGACGCTGCTAAATGAACTGGAACTGCTGGAATTTGTGAGAGAACCGTATTTTATGATGGTTCAGTTTCACGAGGAAGATACAGCAGCGGTGAGGGCGCAAAAACAGGTTGATCTTAGAGACCGTGAAAAACGTGACCGGAAGTGCCGTTCGCAAATTATCCAACGTGTCGCGGATAGCCATTTGGAGTACGTTAAAGACTGTGACAGTGCGCATGGCATATGGAGACTGTTAACGGAAACATTCGAACGGAAGAGCATTGCAAGCCAGTTGCTATTGCGGAAAAAACTCTTGCTAATGAAATTTAATCCGAATCGAGAGACATTAACGGAACATTTCTTAGCTTTCGATAGAGTGATTCGGGAGTTAAGATCGACAGGTGCCACGTTGGAAGAGACGGACCTGGTCTGCCATCTATTGCTTACAATGCCAG
Organism: Temnothorax unifasciatus; assembly: GCA_030770225.1. Classification (NCBI taxonomy): domain Eukaryota; kingdom Metazoa; phylum Arthropoda; class Insecta; order Hymenoptera; family Formicidae; genus Temnothorax; species Temnothorax unifasciatus. The sequence continues at coordinate 34,175 of JASTWK010000607.1, forward strand.
CGGAATTCAACCACGTCGTTACGGCGATCGAAACGCTCACAGCGGATCGGCTGACAATTGCGTTTGTGAAAAACAGGCTGATGGACGAAGAAGCGAAGCGCGCTGACTTCGGTAAGAAAAAATATACACAATCGGAATCACCGGCTGCCTTTGCAGTTCAAAACAAGACGAGTTCACCGGGAAAGCCATGGACAGGCGGGAAAAGTAAAATTCGCTGTCACAACTGTGGTGGATTCGGGCACATACGTGCGGAGTGTAGGAAGAAAATTCAACCGGATAAACAGGAGAAATCGGCAAATACGGCAGTGAAGCCCGGCGCTGCGGAATCAAGTGAATCGCAAGCGTATTGCTTTGTGTCACACGCAGGAGGGAATAAGATGCCAGATATTGCTTTGGACTCAGGTGCTACGGAACACTTGGTAAGTGAGAGGATGCCAGTGTCGAATGTAAAAACTCTCAAACACTCGGTCAAAATTAAAGTTGCGAAATCCGGTGTTACACTTCAAGCATGTAAGTTGGGTGAGCTGGAAGTGATCAGTCTTGTAAACGGCAAGAAGGTTAAAATCACGATTAAAGACATGTTAATTGTTCCGGGTTTAGAACATAGTCTTCTCTCAGTGCGGAAACTAGAAGAAAATGGTTATCGTGTCGTGTTCGAAAATGGAACGGGTTCGATCGAAAGAAACGGATGTGTCGTGGCGGTCGCGGAATTAAACGAGAGACAATTATACGCGTTAAAGTTGTATGCGAATGAAGAAACGGCCTTAATGTCGGAAAGTGTCGAGGTCTGGCATAAAAGACTCGGACATTTAAACTTTGAATCTCTTAAGCGTTTACCGTCTCAAGTGGAAGGGATGAGTATGATCGTAAATACTAAACCAGAAGGTGTGTGTAGAGTGTGCGCGGAAGGGAAGCAGACGAAGCTTCCACACAATCAAACGCGTAATCGGGCGACTAGACCGTTGCAGTTGGTGCATAGTGATGTTTTTGGTCCAATCACTCCGACATCGTATGATGGGTGTAAATACATTGTCACATTTATAGATGACTACACTCATTTTACAGCTGCATATGGGATGAAGTCTAAGGCGGAGGTATTCCACTTCTACAAGATTTACGAAGCAATGGCTACAGCTCATTTCAACTGCAAATTAAGCAGATTTAGATGCGACAACGGAAGAGAATATGTGTCGAAGGAAATGAAGAAACACTTCGAGAAGAAAGGAATCGTATTTGAATTCACTATACGATACACACCCGAACAGAATGGCGTCGCGGAGCGGCTGAATAGAACCATTTGTGACAAGGCCCGCTGTTTACTTCTAAACTCAAAGATGGGAAAACGATTCTGGACGGATGCTGTAAGGACGTCGGTGTACTTAATTAATCGAAGCCCAACAAGTGCGCTTGACGGAAAAGTACCAGCGACGTTATGGTATGGAACTAAACCTAACTTGCGAAAATTGAAAATCTTTGGATGTCTAGCATATCTCAGGCTTCCTAAACAATTAATTGGCGACAAATTTGCATCGAGAATACTTCAATGCCAATTGATTGGATATTGTGTCAATGGATATAAACTGTGGAGCCCGGAGGAAGGACGAGTGTACTACGGAAGGGATGTGAAGTTTGACGAAACAAAATTTGAAATACATTCCCTTGACAGCGACTCTTGGCTTCATGACGGTGCGGAACAAGAGGAAAAGGAAGATGGTGCCAATGATCCAGATGATCTAGAATCCGAGGAGTATTTTGATGACGCTACTGATGCTACTGATAAACTCGAGGAAGACGAGGAGGTTGAGCCGGAGAGGAGTGAGGCTACAACGGTACCTTTAAGGCGCAGTACACGAACTAGAAACAGGCCTAAATGGATGGAAGATTATGCGGTGACAGCATTCAATGCGGAAGCGTATTTGGAGGACGTACCAGGGAAATTCGAGGATATCCATGGTAGAGAGGATGAGAGCGAATGGCTAGGTGCAGTGAGGGACGAGATTGAAGCACTGGAGCGAAATCATACATGGACGTTGTGTGATCTACCTCAAGGGAAAAAGGCGATAGATAGTCGATGGGTATTCAGCGTGAAACTCGATAATCAGGGTAATGTTGATCGTTATAAGGCAAGGTTAGTAATTAAGGGCTGTTCACAGCGTTATGGATTTGATTATACAGAAACTTATGCTCCTGTTGCGCGTTTAACTACGGTTAGAGTTCTCTTAGTTGTTATTAAACAAAAGAGATTAATAGCATTTCAGATGGATGTTAAAAACGCGTTCCTACATAGCGATTTAAAGGAGGAAGTGTATATGAAGCCACCAAAGGGCGGTCCAGTATCTGATAATCAAGTATGTAAACTAAATAAAGCACTCTATGGCCTTAAGCAGGCCCCTCGCGAATGGAATTGCACCTTTGATGACTTCATGCAAGAAATGGGAATGACTAGGTCTGAAGCAGATCGTTGCTTGTATATTGGAAGGTTTTTGGATGCAATCATTTATATATTGATATACGTCGATGACATAATTATAGCAGGAAATAATAAGAGGAAACTTACAATAATAATTATGTGTGTGACTGAATACTTATGGCTTAAGAATTTGTTGTTTGAGCTGGATGCAATGAAAACAGACTCCTTAGTAGTTTATGAGGACAATCAATCATGCATTCATGCATTGCAAAGGTGGGAACACAAACGTCTTAAGCATATAGATATAAAGTATAACTTTGTACGAGATATGGTTGAGGACAAGAAATGTTATGTTAAGTATATTCGAACAGAAGACCAAGTTGCTGACATGTTTACAAAGGCTCTAACTAAAGAGAAATTCAAACGGTTGTGTGAGAAACTTGGGCTTCAAGATAAGATTAATTGAATGATTTTTTTTGTGAATGATTCCTTTTGTTACCGTATGAGATAAAATGAGCTACGTAATAGAATGCATATTTGAGGCGGAGTGTAAAGTATTGCAAATCTGCCTTAATGAGATTGGAGATAGACCGATGTCGATTGGCATGCCTGTGAGTATGCGTTTCCGATTAAGTTGCGTTGGTATTACTGTCTCAGTCTAACGGCACGTGTATCGTTACGTTGCGCTCCTTCGCTGATACTTTTGTACTTTATAATAAATCTTTTCTGTTCACGGAATTGTGTGTGAGTTAACTCAGGGATCCGAGATCCACCCCAAGCAACATTAAAACAGCACTTACTGCAGAAAGATCGGACATAAGCGAGAAGAGTGTTGGTCGCTGAACGGACGACCCAACACGGAACGATCAAACCGATCGAAAACGGACGCCCCCAAAAAGGCGCCAGTAAATGGTTTAAAGGTAAGAAAAAAGAAATCGCGAGAAACGAGCGATGAAACTTCCTCCAGCAGCGGCAGCGAAGAAGACGAGAGACCCAGGAAGAATAAGGCACGAGCCGCCGAGGAGTATCAAATGTCGCAGATAACGGGAAAGCATAACATGCACACCTTAAACTTGATAACACTGCCGATTCAAGAGGCCAAGAAAGGCAAGACGAATTTCTTATTAGACTCAGGAGCGACCCTGACGCTAATCAAAGTAAGAAATTTAAAAGGCAATACTATGGTGCGAGAAAAACGTCTGACTTTGACCGGAGTGACGGGACACAAGATCCACACGCTCGGAAAAATAAAAGCAACCGTAGACCTCGGAAACCAGAAAGTACGCCATACCATGTACGTGGTAAAGGACGATTTCCCGATCGATCATGAGGGAATACTGGGAAATGATTTCCTCACAAAGCGCAAAGCCGTTATTTCACACGCCACAAAGCAGGTACACATCGGAAGAGTTACATTTAAACTCCGACCACATAATAAAATAACCTCACCCCCCAGCAGTGGAGTAGGTATCGTAAAAGGTAAAGAACCTACACTAAGAGCATTCATCGGACACTGTCTGATGGAGCCGACAGATTTCGAATGCCCAATAAACATGTCCAACGGCGCGGAAAAATTAGTAGAGACGCCTATACCGCGCGTAGCTCTAAAAGAGAAACCAGTAAGTGACACCACTGACGTACTCATGTTACACGCGACCAAAAAACGCGAATCCATTTCAGCGCAAGTCAATAAATTATACGCGCAATTGCAAACTAATCATTTAAATAGCAAAGAGCGAAAAGCATTAGGAAAAACTTGCAACATATTTTATTTAAAAGAAGATAAGCTGAGCGCGGCGACGGACGCATCAGATTTCGCAACCGGAGCCGTACGTTCTCAGGGGCCAGTAGGTCAAGTTCGACCGAACATCTATGCCAGCAGAAAATTAAGCAAGGCGAAACAACAGTCCGATAAGAAAATAAACAAAGAGACGTTTAAGGTAGGCGACAAGTCGACGCGGACTGATACACGCAATAGGAACCATAAGTAAAACGTTATTCGGAACGATGGACGCCGACGATGCGACACATATACAAGAACAGTTAAAATTAATGCGAACACAACAAAAGGTCATGCGGCACGCGGCGAAAAATCAAATTAAAATTATAAACGCGACGTTAGGACACATTGAAGCGTTAGAGCAATCTATTAACAAAAACGAAAACCTGCTAGCGAACGTAATAAGACGACTCACTTTCCCTTTAAACTACAAGCCGAAAATTGGAATAAAATTCAGGAATTTATGGAAATAAATGCTTATTATGATAATCCCAACGTATACACAATCCTGACCTTCCCCATTGTCACATATCCAAACCACGAAATTGCAAGAATAAACCCCCTACCGGTACATAACCGTAAATATATATTTGTAATATTGACAAGGAAAAACGAAATTATGTAACACTAAAGGAAAATGATCTGAATAAATGTAAACAGTCCGACACAACGTTCGTGTGTAACACGAACCACCCGGTATACTTCATAACGCCGCACGCGCCCTGCGAGGTGCAGATATATATAAGAGCAAAAAAGAAAAACAAGCAAGAACAAGCAACGCGACTTCCTCACACAACGAACAGCATAAAATAATATTAGAAACACAAATTTAATTAGAAAAATTCAATACATCATGCGAAAAACTTCAATTGGAAATCTCAGTTTTTCTTTTCCCTAGGGGGGAGGGATGTTGTGAGGCGGAAGTCGCCGTGACCTAATTGCGACACCTAGCTGTCAGCGCGCATCCCGAATATTGCCAAACTCTCCTGAGGTGGCATTCCGGGTGTCGCAAACGGCTTCCAGGTCGCGCATCCGGAAGCAAAAGCGCTGACAGCTAAGTCAGCATCGCGGAAGTAATACGCGAGAGATAAAAAGCCCGCCCTTCCGAGAAGCGGCGGGCAGTCTAGAACGTAAGACGTATCGCGCACGACCGACGTAACTGAATGTAATAGTGAACGCCCGCAAGTCAGGGCAGTGTAATAAAGAAGATAATTATGTTTGAGAAATAAACGTTTTATTAAATCGCTATTGAAAACAAGCGGCTGTTAAGTGATTGTTCCTTCCTCCCGGCGGATCCAAAGAACTCTGTGCCGAACCCTCCAATCCGAGATAACGGCACAACAAGAGGTTCATTTCAATAGATATTTTTCAAGGTCAATCCACTGTCAATAGAATCATGCAACTTTAACAAGCATTGCAAAAAGACTATTTCTTTGAATCATTTGTTTCTTGTCGGTTATCATTAAATTATGGTAAAAGTAAATGTGGCATATTTGCTCGTGTTTAATTTGCCATCTTGCCTTCTTGTTCTTTTTTTATCCTGCTTACCCGAAGTGGAGACTCGAGGAGAAACACACGGAAACTTTGGCTACAGTCTTCACGATTCTGACACTGGTTTTCCTCGTGGAAGTAATCATGAAAATTATTGCTTTTACACCACGTGGCTATTGGCAGAAGAAACAGATACGATTTGCTCGTGACAGTCATGGGCGTTATCTGGATCATCATACACTGCACGATGCAGGTATATTGAAGAATCCTTTACATCGTACCTTTCTTTCGTCTACCACTCGTCGTTCACTCCCACGGTGTCATTTTGTTTTACTATATTGTTTTCAGAACGATCTGTCCTATGTAACTGGATTTATGATCGTAATCCTGAGATTCTTTACCATCACCGGCAAACACACCACTCTCAAGATGCTAATGTTGACGGTTGGTGTGTCCGTCTGCAAGAGCTTCTTCATCATATTCTTCGGTGAAATACGGAGAAGGCATAGGAAGGTGAGAAAAATATCTACGAGATTTTAAGATGTGTAAATATATATGGAATACACACGCAATGTTTAATATGAATTTTCCAAAATAATACTAAATTTTTCTTTCACTCTACAATATTTCTTCATCTTGCCCTGCCTCTGCTTGGTATATCAGAAGTAATCTCTTTGCAATCTAGACGCGCTAATTCCGAATCACCGGTTACTGGCGTGGTGATGCACTTTCGCATAGTGACGGGGGAGGATTGGAACAAAATTATGCACGACTGCATGATACAGCCACCCTATTGCACGCTGGCGGATAATTACTGGGAAACGGACTGCGGCAATTTCCACGCTTCTCTAATTTACTTTTGCACCTTTTACGTCATCATCACTTACATTGAATCTTTTAGTGGATACGTATACAACATACTTGTGCAACAAGGAAGCTTACACGAAATCATGTAGATTACAAAAGAGAAATCGCAACAATATATTTTGTAATCAGTTTTCTACAGTGATTTAATACAAAGATAAAAATCTTTTTTTTTAAACAGCTATTATCGTGGAGAACTTTTCCCTACTCTTTTAAAATGAAGAAGACGCGTTGTTATCGTATGCCGACATAAGGAATTTCCAGAACACGTGGAACGTCGTTGATAACCATCAGAAAGGTGTTATACCGGTGAAGCGGGTATGGTCTTATCTCAAATCAGAGAATCCTCGTTATATTGACAAAACGCAATTTGTAAGGAGCAAATGCTGACGTTCGCGCATTTTAGGTGAAGTTTATCTTGCGGTTGTTGAAGGGCAAATTGGAGACTGATCCGCAAAAGGATCGTCTGCTCTTCAAATACATGTGCTACGAACTGGAACAATTGCACAATGGCGAAGACGTTACCTTTCACGATGTTATTAAGTAAATTCCACAAAACGGATTGTGAATATAATAATAAACATTTAGCAGCTTCTTTTCCCTTTTACATCTTTCGATCTGAAATTTTTACTCATATAAAAGACAATATGAAACCTTTTATAATATTTTGAATTGTATTGTCAATACTTTTCTAAATTAAAGAATTTTTTAGTATGTTATCGTACCGCTCAGTGGACATAAGGAAAGCGCTTCAATTGGAGGAACTTCTTGCACGAAAAGAATTCGAGTACATAATCGAGGAGGAAGTCGCTAAGCAAACTATCAGAACTTGGTTACAGGGCTGCTTGAAGAAGATACGAGCGGTGAGGATAATTTGATTTAAAATCGCATTAGGGAAATAATAATCGCTTTTTTTGCCAAAACAAAACAATCTTATCGCCGGGCTTCGTGCTGCAAATAATGCGACTATGCTCACTCAAGATGTAGAGAAGGGTAAAGAGGAGAAAGGCAAAGAAGTTATATTACAATGGGAATTTCTACAGAATCTGTGCGTTTGATTGAAATGTTTTCAAGGGCTCTTTAATCGCATTTTATAAAATTGTGTATTTTTATTTTATATTTTTCCATATAATTATTATACTGATTTGCTTATCTTAATTTTCCACCCATAAAATTTAATTTTTTTTTATATGTGTTCGATTAAGTATACTACTCTTTTATTTGTTATACAAAGTGTGGTATAATGGAATCGTTCGAGTTACCCGCGCAGATTCGAATCCTGTCCGCAGCGCCATGTGGTATAATGGAATCGTTCGAGTTAGCCGCGCAGACCGCGCCAATGGGACAGTCGCCGACGGGCGTGTAGAGAGCGACACCTGTCGAGGTTAGGTGGATGTACCACGGAGGACGACAGTGCGAGTATCGAGTGTCGAGTATCGAACATCGAGTATCGAGTCGAGGAGTTAGGTGTCATGGCTGCGTGTAGTCAGTCCCGGCTCGGAAACTATAGAATAAAGAGCACGTTTCCACGTTATTCGCGAGTACAATTACTGTCCTGCCCTTCCCCGTCCCGCGAATAATACACAAAGGAGAAAATAAATCCCTAAATTAATACAAATGATATCTACAGTTCAAACCTGTAAAAAAAGCTTGAAGAAAAAAGAAAAAAGTTTGAAAAATGTGTGCGTCAATAAAACATTTGTGCAATAAAAAATATATGTTTTAATATTCATTTTTTTTAGAACATTAAAAATTTATTAGTTCAGTTCAGTTCAAAGATACTTTATTTACCCCGAAGGGGCCTTAAAGGGCGTTTTTATGGAACGTTCCCAAACCTTACAAAAGCTTTGATGTATTCGCTTACCTATTACAAACTTTGTCACAATTCCTTCTCTACTTTGCTATTTTCTGTGAACTTTCTTTTCCCTATCCTATTTTATTTACACGCTTGTTCCTCTAGTAATTGTTCGTTCTTAATGCTGCTACTATTCCTTCGATGTGCAAGAATCAATACAAACAACAGTAAAACACATAACAACCTACATTTCACTTTTCTGCAGCCAATCATACTTCATACGCTAACCATACACAAAATTCTGTCATACATTTTCACACTTGTTCCGCTATCACAATCTGTCATCCCAATACAAATTTTACCATTCTCTAATATTCACACTCTTGCTAGACGTAGCGTTTAGAGTAACATTTTTTGTTCAAACTCGACTACAACCGACAATCATATTTCGCCAATGCTTTAAACCTTTCATTTATTCAAGCTCAACTGCAACCGATCATATTTCATACTCTAGCCAATTACAAAACTCCGTCATACCGTAAAGTGAACGTATTTACCCACTTGCTCCATTCTGTCATCTGCAATACTATGCCGTTCTCTAATATTCACTCTTACTGACCGTACTAACTGATCGCTGTAACATTTTGTGAAAACTCACCTACAACCGATACAAACATATTTCACTAAACTTTGTCTCAATTCCTTCTCTACTTTGCTATTTTCTGTAAACTTTCTTTTCCCTATCCTATTTTATTTACACGCTTGTTCCTCTAGTAACTGTTCGTTCTTAATGCTGCTACTATTCCGTCGATGCTCGCTAATTTACCATAATCTTCCTTATTCCACATTCTCTTAGATTGTTCTTGCTACCTTCTTTTCTCTTCCCCTTCCTTTTGCTCGCGTTTTCCTTGTCTTCCATGCTGCTACTTCTGATCCTTCAAATCCTCCTTCCGTCAATGCCCTTTAATTTACCATAATCCTCTTTATTTCATATTCTTCTAGATATTCCTGCTACCTACTTTTCTCTTCCCTTTCCTTTTGCTCACGTTTTCTTTATCTTACATGCTGCTGTTTCTTTTCAACTTCTGGTCCTTCAAATCCTCCTCCATCACATCTTCTCTTTTGTCGGTCCTTCTGAGTAGCCCTCGGCTCCTTTTCTTCTTCACATTCTTTATTCTTGTCTTCCTTTCTTACGCTTTCGGATGTCCATTCGCGCTATGCGTTCTTGAACACCTCTTCTCAGGGCCTCACCCAAGCGCCGCACGTCCATCGCCGGGCGCGTTTCCACAGCCGCGGCCGGTGGTCCCCCACCAGTCGCCGCAACTCGCCGCTATGCGTGCCTCGCCGCGCCGCGCTTCGGCGTCCCGCAGTAGTGCCAACCCACTCTTTCGGAGGGGTCGCCACCCCGCGCCCCCTCAGCGCCCGCCGGCAGTCGACACCTTCGCTCCACCTACCGCGCCATCTCGCCTCTCCGCTTCCGTGCGCCTTCCTCGTCCTGCGATTCCGTCCCTGCTTCGCGCGTGCTCTCCGGGCCCACCTCTTCGTGCCGTTTCCGGTCCCTCTCCATCATTGTTCCCCCTCTTCTCTTTTCCTCTCTCCTGCCCCTGTCTTACTCCGACTTAACCTCAAAGCTTTCCTCGCCAGTTTTGTCCTCCTAATTGCAGTTTCCTCGGACTTCCGGGTCCTCCTCCAATTGCTCGTCTTCCTCCATCCTTTCTCTATGCGTCTCCTCTTTTCCTCCTTCCTTCCTTGCCTCTTACTCCTTTACTCCATCCTTATACTTTTCCTTCGCTTCGGAGCGGCCACCCACCTCCTCTACTCCCATTAAAAATTTATTATTTGTATCTATAATAACTGTGGGGTTATAATTTATATCTATTGTATAGATGCATCTCATTGTCAATACATTTATATAGATCTACATGTAATTATTTCAGAGATGTATCTGCATTAAAGGTATAAATTTTAACTTTACAGTTATTATAGATACAAATAACTTCGAGCATTATGACTATTTCAATACTAGATATATAACAGTTCGGTAGTATATATATTGAAGTTATATACATTTTTAACAATTAATATAACAGTTACATTAAATTATAGTAATTTATATAGTTTCAATATAATGCGTTATATTGCTGTTATGCCCACACAATGTCACATAAGTGGGAAATTACAATTAACATATATATAACTGAAACCTCCACGTTACATTACATGTTACATTTCGTTTTATTACGGCAATATAATGGTTACATAACTGTGTTTGCTAGGAATAAATCCAAAATAAGTCCATGTACAAATGTCCATTGGATGTACAGTATATACCCATAAATTAGTTATATAAAGGGGATTTCAAATGGATGTCCACTGGACGTCCTTCTTTATTAGTCCAATGTACATTGGACTAATAAAGAAAGACGTCCAGTGGACATCCATTTGAAATCTTCTTTATATAACTAATTTAGGGTGGGGAAAAATTATTGGTCAAGCTTTTGCCAGTCGATTCTACTCGTCGAGATTGCCAACATTGCATCATAAACATGGTGCCGCAAAATTAACTTTGAAGGTCATTTTCAATGTCAAATTTTTTTATTGGCTTATTCGATTCTACTCGTCGAACTGAACAAAAGTCTCAGAGGGACCATATGCCGGAAATCAATATTTCATAAAGAAATCTTTGTTTGAAATTTTTAGAAGCCAAAATATTTCGCAAAATTAATTTTCATGGGTATAAAATCTGCTTAATCTACTCTTAACGTTACCCAGGAACAACGAAGTGGGCATGGTAGATTTTTGTTCCTTTTGGGGTATCTTGGTAACCCATTTTAACGGCTGTTGGTTCCTTAAAGCAACGGGGGCCGTCCACTGAGGGGAACAGCCGGGACATCAGACGGATACCTTGAGCACCTATCGTGCGGGTACGCACGTTCTCGAAGCGAAAATAAGGGTTGCGTATTCCGTTGCGGTGCGAATTCGCGAACGCGAGTAGGCGAAACAGCGTGGTTCGAGCTGGTGCCCCCGTCGAGTAGTCCGCGATGCCGATGCAACGCGGTGGTTAAATCCGCGAGTTTACGAGCATTCCGACAACCGCGCGCCGTCATCGTCGAGGTATCCGCCTGCACGCTTTTTTCGCTTCCTACCAGCGACGACGACCTCCCCCGTGCCGTCGCATTCCCTTACCGGACATCGGGTTTTGGATATCTCGGATCCGATTCCAGATGCCGAAGTGGGTTATCGGCTACGATATGCCGCGTACGTCCACATCCGATGTGGAGCTGTTCGAAAAACTGCTCGAAAAACGTGGTGCAAAACTCGACGATGTAAAATCGCCGATGGGGATATTTGATTCGGCACTCATTCGCGGCCGCTCCATAAGACATTCGTTACTTGTGCTTAAGAAGCTTTCCATCCATATCCAGACCTTTTTCGTGATTATTAGAAGACCGCCGCTGATCTTGAATCAATTTTCAGTGTAAAATTTAAAAAAAAATTGTTTTAATTTTTTACCAAATTTTTTCTAAGAATAACGTTGCTGTAGCATGCCTCGACGTGGTGGCCGTGGTGGTCGTGATCGGTCGCATAGGGATGGGCGTGACCAACGTCTAATGCTTCGAGCAATTGATCGTGTTCATGGTAATTACACACGAGCACGAGCTCTTTATGCTAGTTGGTTGCGACGCCAAGCTAATGGCAGACCATTACGTCCAGGGTCTGTGCCTGATCGTCGAGAATTTCAACGACTCGATGAACGATTCCATGATCAGGAGCAAATGAATTTTGCAGGTGCTGGCCACCGTAGGGCAGGTCGTCCTCGTGTGTCTTCGAGAATTGAGGAACGTGTGATTGCTCTAGCTCGAACTTATCCTGTCATGGGATCACGACGCATAGGCGCGCGAGTAGGGGTTGATCATAGAACAGTCTTGCGCATTCTCCGTGAGGAAGGCCTACGACCCTACAAAGTGCAGGTAGTGCATAAGTTACAACCTGGTGATCGCACAGCTCGTCTTCGTTTTTGTCGGTAGATGTTTCGCAAGATCCGAAGAAATCGGCAGTTTCTGAAAAATATAATGTTCACTGATGAATCCAGTTTTTCCAGCACTTCCATTTTGAACCGGCAAAATGCGCGCATCTGGCGCAGACGCAATCCACACGCAATGGTCCAAAGAGTTCAACAGGGCTGTGTTTCAGTCAATGTTTGGGCAGGGATACACGGGAATGATTATATTGCTCCTGTGTTTCTCTCAAATCGATTGTCAAGCGTTGAGTATTTGCGGTTTCTACGTCATACTCTCCTGAATCGACTGCGACGTATGGTTCCGAGGAATGCCCGTAATCGAATTTTTTTTATGTATGACGGTGCTTTACCGCATTTCGGCAGGCAAGTCCGCGCTTTTTTACAACGAGTTTTTGGAACTCGATGGATCGGTCGTAATCCTGCGCCACACTTATGGCCCGCCCGTTCACCTGACCTGAACCCTCTGGACTTTTATTTCTTGGGTGCTCTGAAAGTCATTGTTTATGGGTCAGGCAGGGTTTTAAGGACGGCTCAGGATTTACGAGATCGCATTGAAGAGGCGGTTGCTACTTTAGCACGAAATCGAGCTGTGCTCCGTAGAGTGCGAGATAATTTGGTGGAGAGACTCCAAGCTTGCATTGATAACGGTGGTGGTCACATTGAAGCTGGCAGACAAGCACAACTGCTCAGAGCTATTAGGGCCGATGGGTCAGTTCTGTTTGTTCGTAGGCAGTGTCGACGACGATAAAGTGAGAGGCGAGGGGAACTCACTATAATCAAGTCACCCCGAGGTAAGAGGCGAGGGGAACTTACTATAATCAAGTCACCCCAAGGTGAGAGGCGAGGGAAACTCACTATAATCAAAACAGATGAGATCTTTCCTTCGCCAGTGATCAATAAATCAAACAAAATCCTTTACTTCAACCAAACTGGCAGTCTTTATTTAAAAAGCACAACGCGTTTCAACCGAGATTCCGGTTCTTATCAAGTGCGTATATCACATTAAAACGATTGCAAAACACTTCATTGTACACAGTGTGGCAGCAATGAGTCTACGAACTAAACAACAAAGTATAATAATGAATATAAGTAATCTACGAAATAATTATAATCAAGGAGCAAAATGAGCAACGCTTACATGTTTTGTGTGTCAATGGTAATAAAACGATTTACGTGTCATATTCATGTGATGTTCGATGGTGCGATCACTTCAGATAGCAACGGACGACTGAGTGGAAAACAAAGGCAGAGGTAACCGAAAGCGCTTACATTAAATTTATTATTTTGTCATAGATCACAAGAAGGTTGTCAGTGTCCTTCTGTAAATTGATAGTGTTGTTATCTTTTTTTATAAACACCATTTCGGCGATTTCTCTCTTTTTAAAATGTTTCTCACTGTGTAAAACTTTGGGACTAGACCAATTAAAGTCGTGATTACAAGAAGTCTTGTGTTTGCTAACGACGGAATGATTGAAAGGATGCTTTTTAATGTCGGCACGATGTTCCTTGATTCTAGTCTCCAAATTTCTCTTAGTCTGTCCGATGTAACAAGCATCACAATTAAGGCAGTCGATCTCATATATAAGCTCCATGCGTTTAAAATTTTCCAACCTGTCTTTTCCTCTTTTAATAATGCGGTCGAGTTTTTTTAGAAACGGTATAAACAACGTCGAACCCTTTGTTTCTCAGTGCCTTACAAATATTCTCGCTACAATCCTTAATGTACGGAATGGTAATAGGATGTCTCGCGGTGTGTACTTTGTCATTTACGGAATCCCTGCTTTTTAAGAGCCTTAGTCGTCGTTTTATATGTTTGTTGCAAAAATCGGTCGGGTAACAATTGTCCGAAAGGATCTCTTTAACGATACGGATATTTGACTCATGAAAGCGCTCGTTAGATAGTAAAATCGCACGGTCGACTAAATTGGATACGACATTGATCTTATAATTAATGAGGTGACTAGAATAAAGATCGCACCATCGAACACCACATGAATATGACACGTAAATCGTTTTATTACCATCGACACACAAAACATGTAAGCGTTGCTCTCTTTGCTCCTTGATTATAATTATTTCGTAGATTACTTATATTCATTATTATACCTTGTTGTTTAGTTCGTAGACTCATTGCTGCCACACTGTGTACAATGAAGTGTTTTGCAAGCGTTTTAATGATATACGCACTTGATAAGGACCGGAATCTCGGTTGAAACGCGTTGTGCTTTTTAAATAAAGACTGCCAGTTTGGTTGAAGTAAAGGATTTTGTTCACTATAATCAAGTCACACCGAGGTGAGAGGCGAAGAAAACTCACAATAATCAAATCACCCCGAAAGGAACAAAAATCTACCACACCCACTTCGTTGTTCCTGGGTAGCGTTAAGAGTAGATTAAGCAGATTTTACACCCATGACAATTAATTTTACGAAATATTTTTGCTTCTAAAAACTTCAAACGAAGATTTCTCTATGAAATATTGATTTCCGGCATATGGTCCCTTTGAGACTTTTGTTCAGCTCGACGAGTAGAATCGAATAAGCCAATAAAAAAATTTGACATTAAAAATGACTTTCAAAGTTAATTTTGCGGCACCATGTTTATGATGCAATGTTGGCGATCTCGACGAGTAGAATCGACTGGCAAAAGCTTGACCAATAATTTTTCCCCACCCTTATTATGTCCATGGACGTATGGTAGTAAAATGGACGTAAAACGGACGTTCATAAGATGTACGGTGCTATTTGGGTACTGATGTAAGTTCGACGTCATCCGATGACGTCATTTATGCTGTGACAAATGGCCGTCAGTATAGGGTTATTTAGACGTCATACTGACCGTCAGTTTGACGTACGTTCTGACAAATACGTACGTAAAAAAGACGTCTAATTGACGACGTTGTGCTACCTACGACGTTTACTTTGCACAAATAATATTTCTGTAACATATCAAACGCAACATTGCATTTAAAATATTTGTGAAAAATTGAATTGCAGGCAGTGAATTTTCTACAATATTGCGGGAGAAATATTGCAGATGTAATGGTTTAGAAACATTTTTGATACATGATAAAACTATTATTACGTTTGCATTATATTTTTACGCGTTATATTTTTGAATGTTTCACATACAACATTGCATTTGTAATATTTCCGAAAAGTTGCTGACAGACTTTAAAACTTATAAAAAATTAAATTTATCATTATATAATTATTGCATTTTTTCTCTTTTATTAAGAATTTTCTGATATTCCAAATTTTGTTATACATGGCATTTTTAATATAAAATATAAAATATAAAATATTTAATAATATTTAATATAAAATAATATTGTGTGTGTGAAGCTAGCGTCTCATTTTGCGGAAACTCACAAATTATTGAGAGTTCTGACTTCCTTTTCAATAGTTCTAGAGTTCCTGATAGTTTAAACAAATAGTTCTGGCCTTTAAAGCCAAAAAACGCGCAAGTACAAACTGAGACGCTAGGTTCACGCAGCGTCTCACTTTGTCCTACACAAGTTCCACCACTGTATCTCATCAGATTTTGCGAGATCTATAGTTCTATAACAGTTCTATAAAGAGTTCTGCCATATAAAAGCAAAAAAATTAATTATAAGGTAGTAAAAAAAATTTCAATGTAACGAGTATACCGAGTTGAGACGCGAGTTGAAATCTCGGATTTCCGGTTTATGTCAAATATTTTTCGAGTAGTTCTGAGCATATTGAAGCATTTTCTAAAAAGTTCTCAGCACTAGCAATGTTGTATAATTTTAAATAAATTAATAACGCTCGAGAATCAGGATTTTATCGAGAATAGACTGAGACGCTGTAGGAAATCTCGGAGTTCTGGCTTATATAAAATATTTTTCGTATAGTTCTAAGCATACTGAATCAATTTCTAAAGAGTTCCGGGCAATGGCAATGTTGTATAATTTTTAAATAAATTAATAACGCTCGAAAATGAGGAATTTATCGAGAATAGGGTGAGGCGCTGGCCGTATTTCGACAGTTCTGTGGGTTCTATTAAAATTTTCGTGTAGCTCTGAACGTGTTCTAACGTTTCCTAAAGAGTTCTGGCGATAAGCATTATTTAATAATTTTTTAAATAATTTTTATCGCCCGAGAAAGACGCATTTACGGGTATATGGATGAGACGCTGTAGGAAATCTCAGAGTTCTGGCTTAAATAAAATATTTTTTGTATAGTTCTAAGCATACTGAAGCAATTTCTAAAGAGTTCCGGGCATTGGCAATGTTGTATAATTTTTAAATAAATTAATAACGTTCGAGAATCAAGAATTTATCGAGAATAAGGTGAAACGCTGGCCGTATTCCGACAGTTCTGTGGGTTCTATTAAAATTTTCGTGTAGTTCTGAACGTGTTCTAAAGTTTTCTAAAAAGTTCTGGCGATAAACATTATTTCATAAGTTTTTAAATAATTTTTATTGCCCGAGAAAGACGCATTTACAGGTATATGGGTGAGACGCTGTAGGAAATCTCGGAGTTCTGGCTTATATAAAATATTTTTCGTATAGTTCTAAGCATACTGAAGCAATTTCTAAAGAGTTCCGGGCATTGGCAATGTTGTATAATTTTTAAACAAATTAATAACGCTCGAAAATCAGGAATTTATCGAGAATAGGGTGAGACGTTGTAGGAAATCTCGGAGTTCTGGCTTATATAAAATATTTTTCGTATAGTTCTAAGCATACTGAAGCAATTTCTAAAGAGTTCCGGGCATTGGCAATGTTGTATAATTTTTAAATAAATTAATAACGCTCGAGAATCAGGAATTTATCGAGAATAGGGTGAGACGCTGTAGGAAATCTCGGAGTTCTGGCTTATATAAAATAT
The DNA here is from genome assembly GCA_030770225.1 of Temnothorax unifasciatus. Lineage (NCBI taxonomy): Eukaryota > Metazoa > Arthropoda > Insecta > Hymenoptera > Formicidae > Temnothorax > Temnothorax unifasciatus. The sequence continues at coordinate 51,388 of JASTWK010000607.1, forward strand.
TATATGATAAATATATGATAAATTCCTGATTCATGAGCGTTATTAATTTATTTAAAAATTATACAACATTGCCAATGCCCGGAACTCTTTAGAAATTGCTTCAGTATGCTTAGAACTATACGAAAAATATTTTATATAAGCCAGAACTCCGAGATTTCCTACAGCGTCTCACCCTATTCTCGATAAATTCCTGATTCTCGAGAGTTATTAATTTGTTTAAAAATTATACAACATTGCCAATGCCCGGAACTCTTTAGAAATTGCTTCAGTATGCTTAGAACTATACGAAAAATATTTTATATAAGCCAGAACTCCGAGATTTCCTACAGCGTCTCACCCATATACCTGTAAATGCGTCTTTCTCGGGCAATAAAAATTATTTAAAAACTTATGAAATAATGTTTATCGCCAGAACTTTTTAGAAAACGTTAGAACACGTTCAGAACTACACGAAAATTTTAATAGAACCCACAGAACTGTCGGAATACGGCCAGCGTCTCACCTTATTCTCGATAAATTCTTGATTCTCGAACGTTATTAATTTATTTAAAAATTATACAACATTGCCAATGCCCGGAACTCTTTAGAAATTGCTTCAATATGCTTAGAACTATACAAAAAATATTTTATATAAGCCAGAACTCCGAGATTTCCTACAGCGTCTCATCCATATACCCGTAAATGCGTCTTTCTCGGGCGATAAAAATTATTTAAAAAATTATTAAATAATGCTTATCGCCAGAACTCTTTAGGAAACGTTAGAACACGTTCAGAGCTACACGAAAATTTTAATAGAACCCACAGAACTGTCGAAATACGGCCAGCGCCTCACCCTATTCTCGATAAATTCCTTTTCGAGCGTTATTAATTTATTTAAAAATTATACAACATTGCCATTGCCCGGAACTCTTTAGAAATTGATTCAGTATGCTTAGAACTATACGAAAAATATTTTATATAAGCCAGAACTCCGAGATTTCCTACAGCGTCTCAGTCTATTCTCGATAAAATCCTGATTCTCGAGCGTTATTAATTTATTTAAAATTATACAACATTGCTAGTGCTGAGAACTTTTTAGAAAATGCTTCAATATGCTCAGAACTACTCGAAAAATATTTGACATAAACCGGAAATCCGAGATTTCAACTCGCGTCTCAACTCGGTATACTCGTTACATTGAAATTTTTTTTTACTACCTTATAATTAATTTTTTTGCTTTTATATGGCAGAACTCTTTATAGAACTGTTATAGAACTATAGATCTCGCAAAATCTGATGAGATACAGTGGTGGAACTTGTGTAGGACAAAGTGAGACGCTGCGTGAACCTAGCGTCTCAGTTTGTACTTGCGCGTTTTTTGGCTTTAAAGGCCAGAACTATTTGTTTAAACTATCAGGAACTCTAGAACTATTGAAAAGGAAGTCAGAACTCTCAATAATTTGTGAGTTACCGCAAAATGAGACGCTAGCTTCACACACACAATAATATTCGACGCTGACTGGCAAAAAAGATTTATTCGTATATCTGTATTGTTAATATTGTTATGCAATAGTTTTATGCTCACTAAAATAAGCAAGTATAAGAAAGAAAGAAGCGTCAGAGTCAGAGGATCACCACTACCCTGTTCGATCATCGATGTCAAACGACAAGGCGCCGGTATACTACATAGATGGGTGACCGGCTGAAAGAGCGGATTTCTTCGGACAAACGCGCGGCGGCTATACGCACATATACGGCTTAATATATTTTTTTTGTTCCGGTAATAAAATATTCACAAAATTGCGTTACCTAACTCAACCCAAGTGATATGTAAACCTAACAAAATAATTCCCAAAATTGCGTACCTAACTCAACCCAAGTAATATGTATAGTAGCTTTATTTCTCTCTAACAAAATAATTCACAAAATTGCGTTACCTAACTCAATTTAAGTGATATGTATTTTAAAAAAAGATGTGAAATCTTTAAAGTGCGCCAATTGCAAAGAGAATATATATACTTTGAAAAATGATTGTTGCGCAACTACTTTTAAAAAATAAAATCAAGTAGTACGTATCTTTGTATTCCCATTCAAGGGTCTTTTCATTCCAACCCAAGATTTAATTCTTTTTAACAAAATTATAATATTACAATAAATTATTTTAATTACAAAGAATTAAAGAGGTAACAGTACAAAATAAAAATATTCAATTAAAATAAAATAAATAAATTTTTCTTGTAAAAAAACTTGGCGCTGCTAGACCTTGAATTTAATAAAGTACTAAAATTTTGATTGAATTTAATAAAGCACAAAATTTTTAATTAAATAAAAAAGCAATTTAGGGAAGTATGCAGCAGGAGTCAAAAAGCAGCGCCAAGTTTTTTTACAAGAAAAATTTATTTATTTTATTTCTCTTATGTATTACATTTCATCTCAGTTTAATGAAAACGCTTCCGTACAGAAATAATAACAATATAAATGTTGCAGGTTATATTACAGTAATAGGGTCGTGTAACTTAATAATTGTATCAATACATATTTACATCTCACTATTAAATTAAAAAAATCTCGATTTACAGCTTTTGATTATAATAAACTGTCCAAAGTTTCATCCTAAGTGTGCAATACGAATACATAAAGTAATATAACTAATAATACTCTCACATCTGTACCAGATATATGTACAAGGATGCATTTCTTTAAAAAAGCTGTTAATTTTGCGACCTCTTACATATATTACTGTATTATTATTACATCCATTAATATCATCGATGACAGTTCTCGATAGTTATTTGCACAAACATAAGAAAACGAAAGAAGCTATAAATGTACATACGTAGGTCGTAGAATAATAGGTAAGCACAACTGACTTAATTTTACCCTTATAGATAATTTAGCTTATATTTGTCACAAAATACGTAATTGTTTCCATATACGCACTGTAAGACAGTGATTTATTATAAACATTTTGTTATTTCGATTAAATAAAAGATAATAAATATTTCTGTAACATCTTACAATATCAATTAAAGTCAACTTTAAATAAGATTTAAAAAATTTTTATCGTATCAACAACATACATATATAATTGTAAAATATAAACTAAACATGTCTTAAGACCTTTGGTACTCGCACCTATTATCAGGACACAACATTATAGTAGTATCGCCAAACCCTGTAACAGACATTATTTAAATGCGGGATTATATTCTTTGGATGGATTTAACACCTTTCCTTACAAATTGATATCAAATGATCATATACCTAACGAATGGTCATCATAATGACAAATGTGATAGATCCAAAAATTTCTAAATGTAAAAAATATACAACTGGCCGCTTGCCGAACAAATTGAAATCAGCAAGCAATCGACTATAAACCTAAGGTACTGTACAATAAAAGTCATTAGTTACTTTCATGCAAGCAATATTATAAGAAACTAATTGCATATCGCAAATTAATTACCGTCGTCATGAAAGAAAATATCAGTGGAAAGCTTGATTGTTGAAACAGAGACATTGCAGTTAACAAACAGGAGAACATATTGACCGCATACATCATTTGTACGCTAGTCATACCATAGTCTGTAAAAAGTGCATTTTGCCAAGTACTTGTGAAACTATCTAATAAAGTATAAAAGTAACCTCCCAGTAAAATAACACCAGAGAGTGTTGTAGCCCCATCTGAAAGTATTTGATAGATCTATCGTAAGTTGACTGCAACTAAAATGTATTATAGATTTAACAAAATATATACCGTTTTTATGATCAGAAATGTCCAACATAAAGAGCGTCATTCTGATAGAAATGAGAATCGCAGTAACATTCATACTCGTAATATTCATATGTTGTATGCAAAATTATTTTTTCCATTAACATGACTGAGATAATTTTAGAAGCTTTAGCTAGAACATTCATACAAATACTCATATCTTGGCATATAAGAAGTTATGACTAGAGAAATCAATGAATCGTTAGAAGGTATATACAATTGTAATTTTTTTACCTGTGATGGAAAACTGACATACTTCAAAGCTTCGTATTGACACCAACTGCTCATAATATTTAACAAGGAGCAAAACGCATATTTGTACAATGGCGTCTTATGTTGCGGCTGACGTTGAATAAGTAAATATAATCCCGATATCAGGAAAGCAAGAATGCGATTCACAAACACCAGGAATTGCGAATCTTGAAACCGCGCTTTATTGCCAGAAGCATCTTCGTACTCCTATATAAATAAATCTTGGTTTAATTACGTTACATGATAATCTAAAATAATATCCACTTCTAATATCGATAAAATTTGACTAATACCTGTGTCATTATCTTTTCCTGCAAGTAGCCCCATGTTAGATAACTAAATTGCAGCCCAAAGAAACAATACAACAAGAGCAGGGCGTCTTGAGTAAAAGTGCGCTGGACATGAGTGGAAGCATTAGAAGCATAAACCGGTGAGTCCAAAAGGCCTGTCTCGCAGTGTCCGACGCAGCATGAATGCACCAGTCTGGGAATAGTCTTTATATCACACGTGCGTGGAAAGTGGCCCATTCCGCGCGCGCCATCTGTACGACAAATGGCCAATTTCCCACGCGAGAAATTCCCCACTCGAACCCGTGCGGGAATGAGTATTCCCGCACGCAGTGCGGGAATATCTCATTCCCGCACGGCCTCGAGTGAGAAATCTCTCGCGCGTGCGAAATCGGCCATCCGTCGCACAGATGGCGCGTGCACAATAGGCCACTTTCCACGCACTTTGTAATATAAAATAGGGTGTGTAACACGTGCGGGTTGAGAATTGGACACTCGTGCGGGTGATCGCACTCGCCTTCGGCTCGTGCGTCCACTCCGCACTCGTGTCCAATTCTCAACTTCCCGCACTTGTTACACAAATAACTATTCCCTGCATAAATATTCTTTTTAATTACCACAGTATATATCATAAGATATTATATTAAATCTTTCTAAATTGTTGATACTTACCGCTTCTCTGTATGTACTTTGTATATCGTATATATTTATATATAAGGCAATCAAACACAATCGAATAACCCAATTGTATGTAGAGGTTTTGAAGATTTCTTCTCCATTATTTGTGAACAATTTTATGACCTCGCTAGTTCCAAATATGACGCTGACTGAAAGCAGTAGCAGCAGGCTGCCAAACGTACTCTCTTTAATTACATGGTAATTAAACATGAAAATTACGTATATAATTATAAAAATAAAGTATCAAAGATAGGAGAGGTGGTGTAACGATACACATTGAACACTAACGTGTCTAATCGCCCTGTCGGCGTCAGCTGTGAAAACGGGACTGACGCCGCCATCGCATTTGCGCTTTCGACAAAGTCAAGATTAAGACGTACCATATTACGATGTCATTCACAAAGTTTCCCATACCTACTCCTCGCGAGTGAGAAACTCCGGCGATGATACCCAATTATCCCATAACCTTCGTCACGAACGTTCCCTAGCTCACGTGTGCTCGGGCCTAGAGAAGTTTCCATTCGCTGTGCATTATTATTACACTGCAAACAATTGTCATTATAGAGATATAATTAATCTCCGCCCTACTCCGATTTTACCTTACAAGCATGGTGTTTCTAATTTATTATATATTAGTAACTTACGATAATTCCTTCGCGTAATAAACGAGATCGGTATCGCTCCGCGCGTATTTGAGACACACTACCATGTTAGGTTAACTGTGACAGCGCGCTGAACGCACTATCTGCACTGCGCGCAGTACACAGTTACACACACGTATGATTAACTGAACTGACTGTGAATGTGAAAACTGTGACACCGCGCTAATGAACGTACTATCTGCACTGCGTGAAAACGCCGCCAGTGTCGAAAAAGTGAAAAGGACGCGACTCCAGCCAATGAAATGATGGCATGGCATGAGAAACGTCGGCGTTAGGAGTATCTTAAATAAAATTTTTCACATTTGGACTTTGCGTCCCAATATCTCCGTTCGTAGGGCACGTAGCGGAAAATATTATAGGAGATATCCCCCCCAAGTCAACCCCAAGCTATCGATCAAGCCTACTTAGAACTTGATCCGTTCACTCGTTATCGAGATCTCAACATCTCGAGTACTCGCAACCCGTCGCGTCGCGTAAAAGAGTCACGGTCGGTCTCGCTCCGCGTATACTTGGTGCGAGACACTACCGTGTCTCTTGATATCATTTTTCACATATCAACAAATAGTTTTTGCGTCAGTAAGAAAATTTTGTTTGCTAATACAAAATATTTTTCTCAGTGTAAAATGTATTTGAAATATCTCTGAAATGTTTCTGCAATATTTCGTAGATATATTTGAGAAATATTTCAGTATATTACCGAAATCTTTCAGCAAGGTTGCATTTGAAATAATTGCGGACATTGAAACATTGTTGAAATAATGTAGAAACGGTCGTGAAATATTTCTGAAATATCGATGAAAGGTGTAATATTTCAAATGGAATTTTGGAGAAATATTTCTGAAATATTACATGCCGAGTGGGATTACACATGTCCTCCGGAGCGAAGCCCGTGTAACCAGCTAGTAACTTATTATATTTCTGTGATTGTCTTTTGTATTTTAGATATAAGTCGAGTTGATGAAAATGCTTTTTAATGACTAACATTTTTTTTGTTTGTAAAAAAATACTTGCATGTCTTCTGCAAATTATATCTTTATCATAATTTATTTTTATATAATTATATCGAAGATATTTAGTTGAATATCTTTAATTTGCTATGTATAAATAAATTCATATTTATATATTTAAATATCGCATTAGACGAATATCAATCATCAAACATTAAATTTATTATAGTTATTATAGTTAAACGTAGCCAAATATCGTCAGACCTGTACAGTTTTTGATCAAACACAATCTCAGTTCGACTTATATCTGACGACGTCAAAGACCAGATTATACCTCATATATAGTTATATATAGTTATATATGAATATTAGGGTGGCAATATTTTTGGGTCAAAAATTTGATTTTAAGTCTCACCCCTTAAATTTGTTTTACGAACTCTCAAATGAAGACTCAAATAAAGAGAATATTTAGAGCTCAAAACCTTTAAACATTAAATTATTTTCGAAAAAGTGGTAAAAAAACTGCATTTTTTACTCATTTTTACTGCTAAATCTTTTTTAGTTACCTTATTAAAGTACCTGGCCATCAAGTTTGAGGTACAACACATGAAACAAAAATGTAAATATAAGTAATTAACGCAATCTTTAACATAAAATCATCTATAGCAAATATAAAATGATTTAATAAATTTAACAATTTTTTAACCATCTACGGCTTATAATCTTGTTTTGTAAGTAAATATCAAACGCCACTTTAGAAAAACATTCTATCATCTTCAAACTAAAACCTCTCATCTACCCTGGAGATAGCCAAGCGTGATAGAGCATATTGAGCAAACTAATGCATTGCATGTGTTTTCATATATTTGCTGTAAATTTGCCGACATCAAAATAGAACACGTTACAAATACAGCTACGTGACTGCTTATACGTGCAATCAGTTGACGCAATTTCAAGAGCAAACGGTCCGCAATATTGATAAGTTATGTTGTCTGCAACATGTCAGCAACATGACAGCAATGAATGATTCATCGTTCCATCTTGAACATGATGCAAACGTGACGGCAACAACACATATATAATGATTTCCATCCGTTATTGTGTATATGTCATCAAGCTATAAAGTTTTTTAATTATATGGGCAATTCCACGTCAAATCGGACAAGATTTGACTTCGTATTTTTTAAATCGATTGAAACTTTTTTTACATGAAATATACATAAAATAAGCAGATACGTATTTTTTTGTTTGTCCGAAAAATTTTTTTTACAAAAGTTATGAACAATACAATTTTCGTCAAAAATGAAGAAGTCGTCTACTTTACAAATTAATATCTCTGATTATATTTGTCGTAGAGAAAAATTTAAAAAAGTATTTTAAAGCTAAGAAGGCAATCTTTGAAAAAAAAATAGTTTAAGTTACAAGAAATTGCAAATTCCAATTGTTATAAGCAATTGAAATGTTTAATTAATTTTTTCACTAAAAATTACCTTTTTAAAAATTTTTTAAATAATGCTCTTATTCTTTATTTCATTCTGAAAGTACACATATTTTTTTTTTATGAAGAAACGATGGATTCTATTTTTTATATAATTTTAATGACTAAGACGCCGCGCCGCGCCGCGTCGCGTTGTGCTCGCGTCTCTAGTTCGACCAAGTAGCGCGGCGCGGTGCCGTCGATTACTTCGCCACCTATATTTTGGGGACTAATATGAGTAATATTGTTCGCGCGCGTGTGAGTGAGGAAGGGATAATGCGTGAGAGACTACTAACACCGGAAGCGTGAAGTAACACAATAGTTTATTTAACAACCAAGAATAATGCCGAAATTAAAGAATGACATAATTTACAAATGTATTTGAATTTAAGTGAACTCGGAACGCGGGCGTTTTAAAGCGAATTCTTTCTCGCTCGTAGTGTTGGATAGCCCGCGCGTGCAATGAGAACTGACCATCGCAATATCGATCGATGACAAATCTTAACGTACTGACACACTGTTGACGAATGGCGACGCGCCGTAAGTTCTACGGGTTTTTATACCCACACGAGACAAAGAACGCGCCAGGGATGACGAATGCGTAGCTAAGGTCAAAATGTCATGGAAGCTTCTCGAACTGAAATATAGACCGAAGGTGCGTACAGTCATTGTCTTTGAAATTAGAGTATCGATCGTCGAAAAGACCGTGCCGGAGAATCAGAGTGACTCAGCGTCGTACGGAGATAATTCTTAGGTGGCCCGCTGAATAAATATCGCGTTACACTGCCGCTGTGACTCATGACACAGTCGTCTAAATGAGAATAAGAATATAATTCAAGAGCATTCGTGATCTTGAGCATTCGCGATCTCGAACATTCCGCCCGCCTCGTCAGGTTATCTGACGAAACATAATTTAATGGCGAAACTAATATAATCGGAGAACCAACTCTACGTAAATTACTACAAGTAACACTCTCGCTTAGGGTCTTAGATATCTTCCGGGTCATCGACCCGTGGCAATAGAATAATCTTCGTCGTGGGCCGCTTCAGAGTGGTAGCTGCGGTCCGTATGGTGACCACTCGAACTTGCTCATCCTCTCCTGGATGGATGGCAATCACCCGTGCCAAGGGCCACTTGGTGGGTGCAGTCTGCTCGCCCCGCACCAAGCACAGGTCACCAATACGTGGGTTGTCGTCCTTGGTCCGCCATTTTTGCCTTGAATTTAGAGCTTGGAGGTATTCAGAAGACCATCTTTTCCAGAAATGGTCCCTCAGCTGTTGAAGAAGTTGCCATCTAGATAGACGGCCGGTTGGCTCCTCTGCTAGTGATGGCTCAGGAACAGCGCTGATGGCTGCGCCTATCAAAAAATGTCCCGGTGTAAGGGCTGTTAGATCCTCTGAATCGTCAGAGAGAGGAGATAAAGGTCTCGAATTGAGACACGCCTCCACTTGTGCCAGGAAAGTGGAGAGCTCCTCGTAGGTCAGGGTAGCGTCTCCAATCACTCTTCGCAGATGATGTTTTGTTGATTTCACCGCTGCCTCCCATATGCCTCCGAAATGCGGCGCCGAAGGTGGGTTGAATCGCCATTGTACGCCGTCGTTTGCAAGGGTGTTTGCAATGCTGTGATCCCTGCTGGCGTCAAGAAATAGAGCTCGTAGTTGAGCGTCCGCTCCGATGAAATTGGTCCCCTGGTCGCTATACAGCGCTGTACATAGACCTCGCCTGGATACGAAGCGCTTGTAGGCTGCTATGAATGCTTCTGCGGTGTAATCTGATGCCACCTCCAGGTGCACCGCTCGTGTGCTGAGACACACGAAGATGACCAGGAATCCCTTGTGTGCTTTCTGACCCCGTCCTTTGGTTGTCCTTAACAGGATCGGTCCTGCATAATCCACTCCCGTATGAGTGAATGGTCGTGAAGCCCGTACCCGCGGGCGCGGAAGGTCCCCCATCAGTGGGTGTGGGGAAGCCGCCCGCCACCGCACACAACGGTGGATGTGCTGCCTCACTTTCATCCGTCCGCCTGGAATCCAGAAGCGTTGTCTTAATAGACCGAGCGTAAGTTGTACACCACCGTGTAGAGCTCGCCGGTGGTAGGCGTCCACGATGAGGTTTGTCAGGTGAGAGTGTCGTGGTAGAATCACTGGGTGCCTCTCATCTCTGCTCAGAATGGCGTGCTTCAGCCGCCCGCCGACACGAAGTATGCCCTTCTCGTCTATGATCGGGTGCATCTTTAAGATGCTGCTCCGCTTCGACAACGCCTGACCGCGAGCCAGCGCTTGCAGCTCGTCTGCAAACCAGGCCTCCTGTACGACTCGGATCCACCTCTGCTCTGCATCCTCGAGTTCCTGAGGCGTCAATGTTCCTGTAACAAATTGTTTATGACGAGATTGCAAAACATTAAGCCATCGTAGGCCCCATGCTGTAACGCGCAGCAAGCGCTGGAATCCAGAGAATCGGAGAAGATTCGAATCTTCCTCCGGGTTCCTTGATGCAAGGTGCACGTGCGTCCTCTGATCAGGCAAGTCCCCGATTTCTTCTGATAAGATCTGGCTATAGAGTTTGTCTCTAGATTGAAGCCAGACCGGTCCTTGCCACCACAGATGATGCTGTAGTAACTCGCTGGGCGAGAGTCCTCGTGATGCGCAGTCGGCTGGATTCTCCTCGCTCGGAATGTGATGCCAAAATGCGTTCGGAAGAGCTCGCTGAATTTCAGCAACTCGGTTTGCCACGTACGTTTTCCATTTTGACGGGTGACCCTGTATCCAAGCTAGAGCTACCTTAGAGTCAGACCAGAGATGTTTTTCTGCGCCTGATAGGTCTAATGTTGTTTCCACATCCTCGATGATCTTAACCAACAATGCGGCAGCGCATAATTCCAGGCGCGGGAGCGATACTTGGCGAAGCGGGGCCACCCGCGTCTTCGCCTGCAGCAGAGATATCTTACTCTCGCAGTCGTTACGTGTGACCTTGAGATAGGCTACTGCTGCAATTGCCCGTTCTGATGCGTCTGCAAATCCATGAATCTCCATCCTGAGATTCTCTCCACCGGTGTTGAGCCAGCGCGGCACCCGCAATTTCTCGAGTAGAGGAAGCTCCCTGCGGAACAGTTGCCACGCTCGGTGATCCTCAGGGCACAAAGGCTGGTCCCATTCAATTCGTTGTAGCCACAACGATTGAATCAAGATCTTGGCTCGTACAACCACTGGTGCAAGCCATCCTAGCGGATCGAAGAGACGCGCCGTCTCTGAAAGCACAATTCGTTTAGTAATGTGTCCTTCTCCGCAAGGACGTACCTTGAATGCAAAGGCATCGAGGCAAGAGTGCCATTGAATGCCTAATGTGGAGTGGCCGACATCAGGTTCCCACTCCCGCAGGCTGCGAGATTGTCGACGATCCTCGGGTATATCATGTAACAGTTCCTCGTCATTAGCGGCCCATTTGCTCAGTGGAAAGCCGCCCGCCGTGCAGATCTCGATCAGCTGATTTCTCAAGTCTCGTGCGCCTTCCTTGGAATCATCTCCGGCGAAGATGTCATCGACATACGTGTCATGTCCCAAAACAGCCGCCCCGAGAGGGAAGCGGTGTCCCTCGTCCGCTGCAAGCTGATGAAGCGTCCGGATTGCAAGGTACGGTGCACATGAGAGGCCGTACGTCACGGTGTTGAGGCGATATTCCTGAATCGCCTCGGCGCGGTCTTTCCTCCAAAGAATCCGCTGAAGATCCCGGTCGTCGGGATGTACCAAGATTTGTCGATACATCTTGGCGATGTCTGTCACCATAACAAACCGATGCTGTCGCCATCGCGTCAGAATGGTGCCCAGAGTCGGCAATAGATTAGGCCCCGTGTATAAGTGCCGGTTCAGGGAGTCGCCTGATGTAAGCTGCGCCGATCCATTGAAGACGACTCGTATTTTGACCTCGTCTCCGGCAGCCTTCAGGACTCCATGGTGTGGTAGATAACAGGTTCGTGCCTGTTTCAGCTCGCAGCCTTGCGGCACGGGGGTCATATGCTGCAACACTTCATAATCTTTTAGAAAATTAGCATATAATCCATAGAGTATTCCGTCATATTCGAATTTACGCTCCATGCCTTTGAGTACTCTCTCTGCTATTCGCTTTGTCTCGTCGAGACGAGGTAGAGTCGGTGCGACTGGCAGGCGCACCATATATCGTCCATCTCCTGTCCGGCTGTGTGTCTTCTTGAAGAGGTCGTCACAGTGTTGTTCGGTCTCCGTGAGAGGTAATGGAGCTCGCGTCGGCTCCTCTTGTTCCCAGAACTGCCTCACGAGAGCGCTTAAATCCTCACCGATTGAGCAGTGGTGAGAAATGGCTGGACATCGCGGCCCAGTATCCTTGACGGCACCCGAGAGGATCCATCCTAGCGCGGTCCGCTGCGCCACGGGTGTGTACGGCTCTCCTTTCCGCACTCCGTCCTCCAGAATTGCTGCGTAGACGTCTGCGCCCAATAGAATCTCCACAGGATCCCTGGCCCGGAAGTCTGGATCTGCCAGCTGCAGATCATCGAGGTGAGGCCACGTGGCCTTCCTCCAATTGATGCGTTCTCCATAAATTGTTATGCGAGGTAGCACCAACGCGGTTACCCGAATCGCCGCCTCGGTTGCCTGCGATGTAACCTTGAGATCGACCTTGCCCTTTGATGATCCCGTCTTGTTGCCACCCACTCCAAAGATGACGATAGAGGCGGGAGAGCGAGGAAGATGAAGACGCTGCACGAGCGACTCAGCAGCCAGTGAGACCTCGGAACCTGAGTCAATCAGAGCACGTGCAGAAACTAAATTTCCATACCTGTCCGTTATGGAAACGCGAGCCGTCGCGAGGAGAATGACCGCTCGATCTCCACCGAGCTTGCTCGCATGTAGCGAGGAAGTAGATGCCCCCTGTGGCATCGTTCCTGCGCTTACAAACGTCGTGGATTGTAGTGTGATGCCGCTCATCACACACTCCACACGTCTTCTTTGACGGGCATGCAGAAGCGAAGTGCTCCCCGAGGCAGTTGTAGCAAAGTCCTTTACTTTCTACAAACTCCTTCTTCTGCATAGGCGACTTCTCCTGGAACATGCCGCAGCCCGTGACGTAATGCTCCTTCTCGCATAAGGAGCACCTGCCGCTTCCGGGTTGCCTCCGTGCTGGCTGGGCCCGCCTCGCTTGCGGGTTGCCCCCGTTCGACCCCGCGGTCGTGCCCGACGCGGTCGTACCCGGCGCGGTCGTACCCGGCGCGGTTGTACCCGACGCGGTTGATTTCTGCGCGAAGTGTGTCCGCCTCGTTTGCGGATTGACACCATTCGGTTTGCCGGTCGTGCTCGATTCACGACCGCTCGGATGAAGAGCCTCCAAGGTTCGTAAGCGACACTCCATGAACGACTTCAGCTCGTCATAAGCTGGAGGGTCAGTAGAGCTGCTTATACTATTCTCCCACTCGCGCCTGGAGCTGGGATCTAGTAATTCTACTAAGATGTGCACGAATAAATCGCTACTGTTGTCGACAGGACGCCCGATGCTCTCGAGCGAGCTGACGGTCTGAATCATCGTGTGAAACAGTCGTCTTAATCCCGGGACCGACTCGTCCTTCAACTTCGGCAGCGCTGTCAAAGATGAGAAGCAGGCTCTCACTAATAATCGTTTATTGTCATAACGTTCGGTTAGCAAGGTCACCGCCCTCTTATAATTATCCGCGGTTGTTGGTAGATTTTTCAACAATTGTTCTGCCTCTCCCTTCATACACGACTTTAAATAGTGGAGCTTCTCCACATTGGACAGCCCGGTGTCCTTATCGATTATCGAGCCAAAGAGATCTTTGAACGCGGACCATTCATCGTACCTGCCTGTGAAGGTGGGCAGCTGAATTCGTGGCAGCGACTTCCGAGGAGTGCTTTCTCCTTCATGCCCTCGCATTGCACTTGCGTGTCCGAGTTGACCACGCGATTCCTTTCTCATATCTACAAGCGTTGAGCGTTGCGTCATGTATGCTTCTTCGACGGTTCCGACAAAACCTGATTTAATATATTCATGTTCCTTGACTGCGCTCCAAAGAGTAGAGAGGAGCGCATCGTGAACGGTTTGAAACTTCGTCCAGTAAGAATCCAGGAGTTCGATTCTCGATTCCACCATTCCAGGCGTTATCTTCGCTTCTCCTAATTTTCTCAGGTTTTCCACGATTCGTGAAATGCGCCCGTAGAGGTCATACTGACTCCTCAGCGCACCTTCCGCGTCGAGGCTCATCTTTATGCTTCGCAGGTGTCACGGAGTTCACGCACTGACACTCACTCTCGTAACGATGATGTAAGATTGCCGGTATATGATATCTATATCCGGCTCGAAGGACCAGAAATGTTCGCGCGCGTGTGAGTGAGGAAGGGATAATGCGTGAGAGACTACTAACACCGGAAGCGTGAAGTAACACAATAGTTTATTTAACAACCAAGAATAATGCCGAAATTAAAGAATGACATAATTTACAAATGTATTTGAATTTAAGTGAACTTGGAACGCGGGCGTTTTAAAGCGAATTCTTTCTCGCTCGTAGTGTTGGATAGCCCACGCGTGCAATGAGAACTGACCATCGCAATATCGATCGATGACAAATCTTAACGTACTGACACACTGTTGACGAATGGCGACGCGCCGTAAGTTCTACGGGTTTTTATACCCACACGAGACAAAGAACGCGCCAGGGATGACGAATGCGTAGCTAAGGTCAAAATGTCATGGAAGCTTCTCGAACTGAAATATAGACCGAAGGTGCGTACAGTCATTGTCTTTGAAATTAGAGTATCGATCGTCGAAAAGACCGTGCCGGAGAATCAGAGTGACTCAGCGTCGTACAGAGATAATTCTTAGGTGGCCCGCTGAATAAATATCGCGTTACACTGCCGCTGTGACTCATGACACAGTCGTCTAAATGAGAATAAGAATATAATTCAAGAGCATTCGTGATCTCGAGCATTCGCGATCTCGAACAAATATATTATAGGATTCTTAATGGTGTTTCCAAAATAATCCAATAATCTCTTTCGTTTCAAGAAAAGGATGTTGTTTAATTAATTGTACATAACGCTTTATCTTCGGCTAGCTAAGTTTAGATGTAGGTGAAACTTCGGTATTATTATCCATTTTTAAACTTAATTTTAAAATTTTTATTCGACAATCATCACAAATCAATAAGTTGACCAAAGTTTTATCTTTGTTAAGTTTTTTAAGTTGCTCTGCTGTAATATGTCGTAACCGTTTCCGATCTCGGATTCTGTGATATTTCAATTTGAATGGATTGAAGCACTGTACTTTATAACTGTTTTCATCCTTGTTTGGATTCTAGCTTCCAAGATTTTGTTGCTAAAAGTGTATAAAAATCGTTGCAATAAGCGTTTTTTAAAGACTACCAACAGTAAATTAGAATTATGCACTATTACACACAGTTCTTGCTATGTACTTACGTTGCTAAAATTGCAATTTTGTTGAACTTCACACAGAAGATGAAAATGTAATATAGCGTGAAAAGTAATAATGTGTTACTTGCTTCAAGTGCAAAAGTATACTAAAATAAACACAATCTTAAAAATACTTGAGATCACTCACAGGTTTAAAGATCGAGAGACTTGCCGCAGAGCGCTAAAAGTCTGTGTTTATTTATAAAAATTTCCCGATAAGAAGGATTAAAAGATTAGAGCATCCGTTACGGAAAATCCCAGCAATTCAAAACGAAAAGAAAAATTAAATTATACAGTACAGTAACGATATACTTTAACAAAAATACTGCACAATTTTCAAAATATAATATTTATAATAAAAATGTGATTTGTATAATGTTGATTATATTCAACATTATAAATTATGTAATTCATACTGTATATTCTTCTTACAAAAGATTTCCGAAGAATGCGCCACGCTACTTAGTCGAACTAGAGACGCGAGCACAGCGCGACGCAGCGCGGCGCGGCGCCTCAGTCATTAAAATTATATAAAAAATAGAATCCATCGTTTCTCCATTAAAAAAAAAATATGTGTACTTTCAGAATGAAATAAAGAATAAGATAGCATTATTTTAAAAATTTTTAAAAAGGTACTTTTTAGTGAAAAAATTAATTAAACATTTTAATTGCTTATAACAATTGAAATTTGCAATTTCTTGTAATTTAAACTATTTTTTTTTCAAAGATTGCTTTCTTAGCTTTAAAATTCTTTTTTGAATTTTTCTCTACGATAAATATAACCAGAGATATTAATTTGTAAAGTAGACGACTTCTTCATTTTTGACGAAAATTGTATTGTTCATAAGGCCCCGGACACACACTTTTTCGTAACAGTAACAGTAGGATTTCGACCAATTGCGTTGCTCGATTCGGGAACGTACGGCCGTACGTTTCCGAATCGAGCAACGCGATTGGTCGAAATCCTACTGTTACGTTCTACGGAAAGTGTGTGACCAGCTTTACTTTTGTAAAAAAAAATTTTCGGACAAACAAAAAAATACGTATCTGCTTATTTTATGTATATTTCATGTAAAAAAAGTTTCAATCGATTTAAAAAATATGAAGTCAAATCTTGTCCGATTTGACGTGGAATTGTCCATATATCTCGTTGCTAACGAAGTGTTGACAATATGAAATTGTCACAAATCCCTCACAAATTGATCTCATCTTGTCCCGAGTTTGTCAAAACTAGTTACATTAACAAGCTGCTTGTTGGCAACATGGCAACAAACTCATAGCATTTGGCTATCTGGGTAAAGTTACCCAGATAGCCAAGCGTGATACAGCATATTGAGCAAACTAATGTATTGCATGTATTGTTATATATTTGCTGTAAATTTGCTGACATTGAAATAGAACACAGGTACATGACTGCTTATACATGCAATCAGTTGACGCAATTTCGAGAGCAAACTGTCCGCAATACTGGTACATTATGTTGTCTATAACATGTCAGCAACATGACAGCAATGTATGATTCGTCGTTCCATCTTGAGCATCATGAACCTTTCGGAACCGACGAACTGCCGCCGAACGAAGATTATCTTGTAAGGCCACTGCTCTAACACCTCCAAGTAAGACCGTCGCCATATCGAGGCCCTCCCGGGAGTCGCGTTGTGCCGCGAGAATGTGTAGAAACCGATTATAGAGCCTATCGAGAAAAATACCGCGGGAGGGCCCGCTCGGAAGTTATTGAGATTGCCCGTCTCGGGAATCTGGAAGCGCGACCGCCGACAGTCAGCGTTTCGTGGTTCGTCCGATTTCCGTGCTAATTATTCGTTTTGGTTTGGTGCGTTTGATTAATGCCGCGTGAGATTTCGTCCGTCTTGTGAGTTCGTCGATGCCGCGTAAAGATTCGAGTATAGGTGTTCGGAATGCGTTTGATTTTCGTGTGATTGAGGCGGTTGATCCCGCGATTTAGAATATCGCGAACGAGCAGACGCGCCGTGCGTCGTCGAGCCGTTTTGGGCGGGGTGCTCGTCGTACGACCGGGCACCGTATCATCGCGGAGCCGCAGTGTGAGCTCCGCGTGATCGCGTCGTGGCGTGCGGGGCATCGTTGCGTTTCGCACCGGGGACTTCGCGAGGCCGAGGGCGTGATGGCCGAGGCCCATCGCGAGGTCAATTCGGGACTCGCGTAATCCGAGGGGATTAGCGGTTATTCTGAGACACGCGCAATCGTGGGAGATTCGCGGTTTTCTGTCGTGTTAAGGTATCGTTTTGCGTAACTGCGTAAGGTATCGTCTTGCGTGACATATCGCCTACGTTAATGTATTGTTCTGTAATTCCGCGTTTATGTGTCGTTCTGAGATTAATGTAGCGTTCTGAGATTTCACGTTAATGTATCGTTCTAAGATTCCGCGTTAATGTAGCGTTCTGAGATTTCGCGTTAATGTATCGTTCTGAGACTTCGCGTTAATGTATCGTTCTGAGATTCCGCGTTAATGTATCGTCCGAAATTCCGCGTTACTGTAGTGTCCTGCGTCTGCGGAGGACCATCCACTATCTTGTCCCCCTGTTTCTTTATTAAATATATTTTCTCTTGTTATTTATTGGCTTTAATGTGTGCGTTGATTGCGCTGCGCTCCCTCTCCTCCCTCCAACTGAGACCTAGCGGTCTCATCGAAGAACGCACGACTGAGATATTTTGCCGATTTTGCGTTTAAGTATTAGTGTTAGAGTTTTGAGTGAGGTGGTGTGGCCTTCTCCACACCTGGCGCCCAATATCGAGTTTAGTGAGAGAATTCGGTCGAGCTGTCGTTTATGTCGGGACGAATAATTACTTTCCGCGATTTGAAAGATTTAGTAATAATTCGACGGCGCGCTTCCTCGCGGCAGGCGAGACCGGAGGTAGCCGGCGTCGTCGCAGTCTTCAAGCTATGAAGTTTTTTAATTGTAAGTCGTTGCTAACATAGTGTTGACAATATGAAATTGTTATACGTTTCTAAAGAATGTGCAAATGTCGGATCCGATAGATGGCATCCGTCAGGATCTGTTTCTCGTATTTAAAATATGACGAACGATAGTATATATGACCGACGGCCCAGATAGCCAAATGCAGTGAGTTTGCTGTCATGTTGCCAACAATCGTTAATGCAACTAATTTTGACAAACTCGGGACAAGGTGAGACAGCATAGTGCTTGTCGGGTTGAACTCATATGAATTCTAATTCTATTCACGGCAAATTGAGAGCAACATGTTCACACGGATTTGTTATCCGCGAAGAGTTGATTTATGACAGCAACTTGACGACAACTCGTTGTCGTCCACAATTAACAGCATATTTAATGCATTTTGAGGGCAACTGCCCTGGCAGCAGCGTCACGTAATTTTTAGGTCAGTTTATGGTTAATCGTTACGTCAATTATTCTTTTATAATCATGTAATAATGACTTAAAAATGACAGGAATAAGTCACAGACCAATGACGACATTTCAAGACGTTAAAAACGTGACTTGTATGACCTTTTTGGCCTTTTTAATGACGTTTTAAGAAAAGGATTGTAAAAATCAAATTTATATGCAAAATTATAATTAATTAAGAAACCAGATTTGTTATAAAATATATACATTTTATGTTTTGTGTTTATTTAATTATTATCAATCTTCAAAAATAAAGGTACTATTAATATAAGGTTACATCATTCTAAGAGTATGCTACACTTTATTATAAAAGTGGACTCCATGATACAACTGATACAAATTGTGCAGTTCCGTCGTTCATATATACTATCGTTCGTTATATTTTAAATACGAGAAACAGATCCTGACGGATGCCATCTATCGGATCCGACATTTGCACATTTTTTAGAAACGTATGACAATTTCATATTGTCAACACTATGTTAGCAACGACTTACAATTAAAAAACTTCATAGCTTGAAGACATATACGCAATAACGGATGAAAATCATTATATATGTGTTGTTGCCATCATGTTTGCATCATGATGCTCAAGATGGAACGACAAATCATATATTGCTGTCATGTTGCTGACATGTTGCAGACAACATAACGTACCAGTATTGCGGAGAGTTTGCTCTCGAAATTGCGTCAACTGATTGCATGTATAAGCAGTCATGTACCTGCGTTTTATTTTGATGTCAGCAAATTTATAGCAAATATATAACAATACATGCAGTACATTAGTTTGCTCAATATGCTATATCACGCTTGGCTATCTGGGGGAACTACACTTGTATCAGTTGTATCGTGGAGTCCACTTTTATAATAAAGTGTAGCATACTTTTAGAATGATGTAACCTTATATTAATGAAGTATGACCTTTATTTTTGAAGACTGATAATAATTAAATAAACACAAAACATAAAATGTATATATTTTATAACAAATCTGATTTCTTAATTAATTAGAATTTTGCATTAGATTTTTACAATCTTCTTATTGAAACGTCATTAAAGGTCAAAAAGGTCATACAAGTCATGTTTTTAACGTCTTGAAATGTCGTCATTGGTCTGTGACTTATTCCTGTCATTTTTAAGTTATTATTACCATAAACTGACGTGAAAATCACGTGATGTTGCTACCTGGGAAGTTGCCCTCAAAATGCATTGAATGTTAATCGTGGACGACAATGAGTTGCCGTCAAGTTGCTGTCACAAATCAACTCTTCGCGAATAACAAATCCGTGTGAACATGTTGCTCTCAATTTGCCGTAAATAGAATTAGAATTTATATGAGTTCAACCCGACAAGCACTATGCTGTCTCACCTTGTCCCCAGTTTGCCAAAATTAATTGCATTAACGATTGTTGGCAACATGATAGCAAACTCACAACATTTGGCTATCTGGGATGGTGGAGGATCCGCACAGTTTCGGCCATCTTTTTTCGCTAACACGTGGTTACGCAGCGTAGCATATGAGTGAAGCATGGCCAGCACGCATTGGTAAAAGTTGTTTACAGTTTACATCGTGTATTTGAAAAAAGTGTTACTGTATTGTGATTGAATAATAAATGTGGATATATTGAAGAGTAATTCAATATTCAATTTTTCTTGTTTTTTAAGAAAATTATTATACGATGCATTACAATGTACTCTTTGCTTTCTGTTTTCTGTTCTTAACCTCTTTGCGATTATCTCGTATTTCGCAATTCTGTCGCGTAACGTGATGTTTCTTGTCTCTTCTGAAGTTCGTCAATTTTTATCTTGGGCGACAGAGAACAAAAAACATTGCGTTACGCGACGGAATTGCGAAATACGAGATAATCGCAAAGAGGTTAAGAGCAGAAAACAGGAAGCAAAGAGCACATTATAGATTTGGTTTTAGTTTAACGACAAACATTAAAAAAAATAAACAAAACAGAAAACAAAACAAAACAAAACATTAATACAAAAACAGGTCAGTTGGATCACAGTCCGAGAAAAATTATATTTAGAAGTTATCGTTTGCTTTTTTTGTTAAGGGGAGGTTCTGGTTCAGAGGCCCAAAAAATGCATGAATTTCAGGAATTTTTTTTTATATAAAATTAATGAATTTGAAAAAAAAACTTTTAAGGGGCTTTATTCTTGTACTGTTACATAAAAAATTTTTATTTTTAATGTTAAAAAAAATTCGAAATGGCGGCTCTTGCTTCCACGCTATGAAGCATGAGTTTATGCGCGCGGGGCGCTCCACAGCCTTGCCAGCTGATCTGAAACAAAAAATGCAAAAAATTTATTAAACTAGACTAAATTTGGGGGGCCTTATCGTTTTCCGATTTTTAAAAAACCCCCGGAAAACAAAATGGCAGCCATTTGAAAAAAAAACCTATTTTTTCCCCTGTTTTTCTTTTGCTTCAACGTTCGAATAAAAAAATTTGCAATCAATTTTTGAAAAAAACTCATCGTGAAGGCCCCCCAAATTAAATTTCCTTTCTTTTGCACCGCGATTTATTAGAATCGGTTTATCTGTTGAAGCTGTAGAGCGCCCCGCGCGCCGAAAAATGTTGTTTTGAGAAAAACGCGTTTAAAGTTTGACATTATAAAAAATCGTATTTAATATATGTTTTTTACAACTTACATTTAATCAGCTATTCCAGGACCATATAGAGGCCCTTCCTCTTCCTCAAAGATGTTTTTTTTCTGGATTTGCGCATTAATTTTCTCTATTTTGGCATTTTTTGCTTGCTCCGACGTATTAATCTCCGCCGCCGCCACGCGCCTCTCGTCAGTCTGCACGGCGAAGTTCCTACTGTTGGGCCCGATGACGATCCCTAATGCATTCATAGTCTTCAATATAGACGAATACCCTTCATTGAAGATGCCTGCAGCTATATATGCGGCTATTTTTATAGTTTCAACGCCGCAATGAAGGTGCTTGGGGGCCAGTTTCCATATGCATGCGTTGAAACTTTCATTGTCGTCTTGGGTATTTCCACCGGTGCATCTTTGTAATAAGTTGTCACTTAAAAGAGCCTCATACACTGGAAGAATGGCTTTTTTAACACCATCAGGTATAGAAAGAAGGTCTCCGTCGGCTACCGGTTTTCCAGCCAACGGACTGTTCCGCTTAACAAGAGTGTAACTCGTAAAATACTTTTGATATCAAAAATCCTTTCACCCACGTATTCTCAAGAACATAAGGATGAAAATTAAGCAAAAAAAAAAAATTCGATTTTTTCATCGTCATGAACCAGAACCTCCCCTTAACATAATTTAAAAAAAAAAATATATATTATTTTACAGGAAGAGTATGTTCCCTTCATTTTTTGCCAAGTGCCTATAAGGAACAATCTTGGGCACAACAGCAATTGCCTGAATCTTTTCGCCGTCTACCGCGTTTGAAGGAAGATGCTGTTCCAACTGAATATTTGGCATTGGATATTTCCGACGAAAATCGGAGAGTTCAGGATTAAAGAGACACCAATATTGAATTAACTCACTCAGAAACTCAGGGTTCTAGGTCTCCAGAAGAGTCTCAACAAGAAAACCTCAACGAGCAGAGCCAAAAATTGATACTTTTGTTATAGCAAGTAGAAGAATTAAAGAAAACGAATGAACACTTGAGAGAGGCTAATGAAGGATTGATGCAAAAGGCGATTACGACAGATAAAAAGCTCAAAGAAAAAGACAAAATAATTGAAAAAAAACGATAAGTTGCTTGGAAAGAAAGACAAGAAACTTGGCGTGCAAGAAAGAAGAATATCCAAAGCTGAGAGTAAAGAGATGAAATACCAAAGAATATTGCAAAGTGTTTTCACACCAGGACAATTGAAAATACTCTCCAACAAAAATATAAAAAAAAACAACATGGTGTTCTGAAGATATTGCATCGGCCATATCTTTACGAAGCATTAGTCCCAAAGCTTATAGATTCGTTAGGAACAGTATGAAAATCTCTCTACCAGCTATGACAACCTTGAGAAATTGGGCTCGAAAGTTTGATGTTATGCCAGGTATTTTAAATGACGTCCTAGCCATTATGAAAAACAAAGCTGGAAGCTTAACAGAATTAGAGAAATTGACAGTATTAACTTTTGATGAGGTTTACATCTCCAATGACGTGGCAATTAACAGGAAGGATGAAGAAGTTATTGAGCCTCATAAAACATGTCAATTTATCATGGCTAAAGGACTTTTTGGTCGGTAGAAACAGCCAGTGTTTTATGATTATAATAAAACAATGGACAAAAAAACTCTGAAGCAAGTGATCAAACAGCTTTTTGAATGTGGATTCACGGTAGTGGCTGCAGCATCAGATCTGGGAACAACAAACACAAAGCTATGGAACAAATTGAATATTGGAACAGGCAAAGATGAACATTGATATTTTGAACACCCAAGTGACGATCAATACCGTATTTAAGTTTTTTCTGACGCCCCCCATATGATAAAATTGGCACGAAATCACTTTGCGGATCATGGATTTCTTTATAATGGAATCCACATAACCAAGGATCTCTTGCATCTACTTTTGAGAACGACAGCAAATACAGATTTGAGAATAGCCCATAAGTTGACATAACATCATTTAGATGTAAAAGGCCCTCAGCGTCAAAATGTGAAACTGGCTGCACAAGTATTTTCCAACAGCACAGCAAAAGCTATTCAATCTTGCGCTGGAAAAGGTCTTGCTGGTTTTGAAAATTGCTCTCCAGTGGTTCGTGTGCTGGAAATATTCAATAAGTGATTCGACATTTTCAACAGTAGAACGATGTTTGGAAAAAATCCAGAACTTCACGGATTCAGCGTTCAATTTGAATCTCAATGTCAAGTATTGCAAGAAATGGAAGAGTTCATCACAAACATGACTGTTTTCGGGAAGAAATCTATGCTTCCTTTTCAGAAGGGCATTGCGCTGTGCTGTCGCTCGTTGCCAAGTTTATTTGCATATTTGAAAACAACCTATGGCCAAGAAAAAATCCAATTTCTCATGACTTGCCGACTAAATCAAGATGGGCTGGAGAATATGTTCTCTTACCTCCGTGGTATGGGAGGATATAATGATCACCCCAATGCTATAGATCTACAAAATAGACTTCGGTGGTATGTTCTTGGGAAACACTCCACAGCTCTCTTTTCAGTTCGAGCAAACACCGTTCCAGATCCACTCGACTCAAGTTTGACGGAAGCACAAAATTATCCGTCGAAGGAAAATCCTTCATATTCTGCCTCACAACAAAATGAAGATAAACTTCTGATAAACATGGGCTCGTTAGAATCTCCAAAAGATGATGGAGAAAAAGAAGACTGCGAAATAATGGAAAATGAGATGAGTAAGATCTGTAAGTAGTAAGTGGCTAGGTATGGGGCGTCAAAACAAACCCCCACCACCGACCCGTCGGAGTGAAAACAAACCCCCACCACCGACCCCCCGCCGGCACCAGGGCGTGGCCAGACGGTCTGCCCACGTGACCTCGGAGCGCTCTGATTGGCTGACGTGCGAGGGGTGGGGTAACGAGGTAATTAAATGGCGCGTTCTGATTGGATACCCCATACCTAGCCAGCGTTCTGATTGGCCCTCCCCCCTGAGGTGTCTGGCTGCATTGAGGGGGTAGCACGTGGTGGAAGAGTAGGAGTCAAAAATGGCGGCTTCAAATGGAGCGTTTTGATTGGATACCCCATACCTAACCAGCGTCTGATAGGCTTCCCCCGCGCCTAGGGTATCTAGTGTTTAGTGACTTTTTTGGGCCTGCACGTGGTAGAAGACTACGAAGCAAAAATGGCGGATTCGAAATAGTAACTAAATGGCGCGGTCTGATTGGATACCCCATACCTAGCCAGCGTCTGATTGGCTCTCCCGCCTAAAGGGTCCAGCGTCTTTTTGGGCCTGCACGTGGTGGACGACGCTAAGTCACGCGGAAAAATAGCGGAAGTGTCGACCAGCGCCATTTTGACGGGAGCACGTGGTAGACGACGCTAAACTAAAATAAGGATATGATGCTAAGATGCCGAAAATGGAAAGTGGAATTTCTATGTTTTCAGAGAATAGTTTTCATGATTAATGACCGTGTTCTTTTAGGACTCGGGTCTGGACAAAGAGTTTTCGAAACAATGAAATACGTGAGACTTATTTTCTGGAGAAAGGAGAGGGTAAAACAGGAACGATCAGGTTCGCTTTGTGACGTGATGCAACTATTTTAACGCAAAAGAAAAGGGAATGAATAAATAGTCGGGAGGGTTGAAGATACAAACAATGTTTATTACATAAAATAATACATTGATACGTGTGAATAAGTATTTTTTAATTATTCTTAAAAGTACACGCCTGAACATGACAGCATTCAGCGTGAGGTTTTACGCATGCGCTTTTATTATGAAGAAAAATGTTACGAAATAATTTTACAATCAAACGATCATTGCGCTCGCTATTGTCGCTAAACAGATTAAGAAACTGGCGGAGATTATAACCACTACACATGAAATATAAAAATACACAGCAGTATTGTCCGCAAGTTTGAGAGTGTATTCCTTGTAGCGTCACGGTGTTCCATCGATGCGTAGTGGAATTCCGACGAAGGCGTAAGAGAAATCTGGAGTCTAAAGGTGGTAGTCCGTAGCTATCGAAATACGTTCCTGCTTCTTGCTCGTCGATGTAAAAGGCGACCCAATGTTGCCCAGGTCGATCGTGATCGTCCGTGTTAGCGACGATGGCTGTCGACCTCGTCCACACCCTCGGCAATCTGTCGGCAGGATAGACGCCCGCATATCTGACACTGAGATGGTGTAACGCTTGTAAGATTTCTAGCGAGTTCATTTTTTGCACAGTGAGGTGGTGATCGTACGAGAGGAATTATTTGTATACTTTCGGAGTTTACCTTTTTCAGAGTTGTCGCACTAGTGTTCTTGGTTGGTGACGGACGTATCGGCAAGTTATTGAAGTTGTATTCTTTTCTTACACCCGCTATTGAATAATAGGTTTTTGCTACTTCTCCTTCCTCCTCTTTCTCTTCTGCCTCGTTATTTTTTTGCCACTGTTTTATTTTTATAACGTTGTCGCCGTCGGTTTTTTCACCTTCGTCGTCGTCGTCGCTTGTGACCAAATTTACGTAAGAGAGATTAGTATCGTAGCTCGAGTCGATGCTGTTGCTGCTACTACTGCTGCTGCTGCTGCTGCTGCTGATGCATTCGCTGTTGTCTCGCAAGACTATCCAGCGTTTCAATTTAAAAGCGTTACGTAACGCACAAGCAATTTTGTCCGTAGTCGAAACACGAAATCCGTGATGTGTGCAGCGTTGACTGTACTCTCGGGCCTCCGGTAAACTTTTGAACGGTGGAGAAATTTCTTCCAGATTATATATGTTTCTGGAAAGTAGTTGACTCAAGTAACGAGCCTTTTCCACGCCTCTGCAGTAGATGTAACGCACTTGTCGCGTAATTTCTCGTAGATGTAAGGTGAAACATTTGAGATCGGTTTCACCATCGAACCACTCGATTCCATGATAATTTCGCGAAAGCCAGTTATTCTGTCGCCTTGTCTTTTCGGGTAGATCGACAAATGGAAAGGGCGGCGACATAATCCAGTGTCCGGTGATTGCTGCGTTAATCGCGACAACTGCGACTTCTTTCGGAATAAACTTTCCGTTGACATCACATCCTTGTACGTCGATGGCCAGATCCATAGTTTAAAATGCACTCTCTATTTTTTCAAGCGAAGCGTCGACGTTCGTGTCTCGAGTGAAACTGAATCTCTCTCTCTTTTTGCAGGATTTTACGCAGGAAAATGGTGATGAGTAAAATATGTAGTGGTGGTGGGGGGGTGAAAAATAAAGTATGTGAAATATTATTTGACGACATTTGTCTTTTATCCGGCAAAGTCGACGATAATTTGTCGAGAGGAGTCGATTTCTAGAACTCGGCGTAAACGATACAATTAACGGAAGTGCTTTTTCAAATCGCACTTCTAATCGTAAACTGCCATGTTTCACAAGATTCCAATGGCCGGCACAATTGGCGGATAAGTCGGGTGTAAGATCAAAGGCGAAAAGTGTAAATCCTTCGGCGTAATCTTCTCTGCTTATAGAATTACCCTCGTTCAAAAAGTGTATGCCGGTTCCCGAAAAGAGAGTGTGATAAGCTTCGACGTAGAGTGGCTCGTCTCTCGAGAAACTCGGCTGTAACGGTCTACTGGGAATTTGTATACCGTCGGCGTACAGCGAAAAGAAATTTATACCATAGTTTTTGAAATTAAACGGGTTTAATTTTCTATCGCCATTAAACGCTCTGTTATCGACAAAACCGACTATTATGCGTTTCGGCAGTTGACCGAGTATTACATTGTCTATCGATTCTCCTACGAGACCGGCGTGAATCGTAAATGTTTTAACTTCGACTCTCGTAAGGGGATATTTGGCGGTAGTTTTGCTCAACATTCTCGCATGCGCGAGTAAAATGCCAGGGCTTATTTTTGCTCTTCTCACGAGCAGACTGGCGTCTAGAATGCGTATTTTCGATGTCGAAGTATTTTCCATAAGGCAAAACGCATCTTTCGAGCGAACGAGTCTCATTCTAACTTCCACACCGTTAATTAAAAATGTATCTTGATTGAAAACGTCGCAATGAAGATGACCTATGAGATCTAGCGCGTGTTCCTCGTGAATGTAACTAGCGCGTCTCACGAGAGCCGGATTTGGTGTTTCTGAATCTACGAGTGCGTCCATGAGTCCGGGGGTATCCATGTCCCACAGACAAGAGGTCAGATGGGAAGTTTTTGCGGGTGAAGAATAATTTAACAACGCCTCTATGTACGCGCGGTACGCGTAGGCGTTGTTTGGAGGCGAGACGAGCTTTTGATTGAAATATACGTCGATTTGATTGAACATGGAGTGTAGTAAATGATTTACAGGGCCTACTTTGTACGCAATTCCGCCTGGTGCGGGTGTTCGTTCGTCGCCACCGCCGCCTGCTAGGGGAGTAGTTTCTACGCGTATGCGAAGACTCAACATGGTGTGCGTGAGGTCCAGGTAGTCTTCTCCGTGACCGGGTATGACGAATTCTATAGGCGCGTCGTCCCCGAGGGAAGTTATGGGCTTGTAATAGATCCATTGCGAGCTCTCGATACTAGTTTGAGTGGGCGGCAATGAGAAGAAATCGAGTTCGCTTTTTAAACACTCGCTCGAGTGCGTGTGAAGAAAAGACATGCTTATCCTCCTCCTCCGCTCCTTGAATTCTTGCTTCGTGTGCGCGCGCGACTATTAAGAGAATATGTCGGATACGCTGCGTTTCTTGACGCTGACTCGACGACGACGACGTTGTCTCGTAGTAGCGGTAAATGACTTTCTGTTTACAGCACGAGTCTTCTTCTTCTTCGATGATTTTTTGATCGTTATTCTCTTCCTCTGCTTGCTCTTTGACGATTTTCTTTTGTCTGTTTGACGACGACGCTTACGAACTGCGACGCGACTGACGTGGTTGCCAAAGGGAAACTGAAACGCAGGATTTTTTGCGGATACTTTATATCCCGATCCCTTCATCATGCCGCTTATCTTCTCCTGGGCTTTTCTTTTAAGATTTCCACTTGATTCTTTGAAGCGAGTTTTTAGCGCCTCCTTCAACGGTGTATTATTTTCGACATCTTCCATCACATTGATACCCGCGCGTAAAGCTTCTTTACCGACCGCTCGCGCGCCTCTACTTAGATAAGGCAGCACCTTTCTGAATAATCCTCCGAGAAAACTACCGATTCCGTGACCTCGTTGATAGGGTGCTCCGACAAAAACTCGTGGAATTCCTCCGCCTCGTCCACTCTGATGTGAATCGTAATATTCGTAGTCCATGGCTCTGAATTTAGTTTTTATTTTTTTCTCGACGATGAAACTTGTTACTGAAAACGTCTAAAGTGCAATGTCACCGTCAGCGTCCCGGATTCGAATGGTATATTTTTTCCGAGTTGATCTTTTATATCTATTTCAATCGTGCGGAAATTTGTTTGACGTAATGGAATATAATGCAGCGGGGAGAAATGTTTCACTTGATTCGTTCCGTAAGCGTCCACGTGATTATAGCGGTATGTCTCGACCGGCACTATTCGGAGAAGAGGTGTTTGCGCGTCACCTGTTACATAAGGCTCGCAAATATCGCAATAAACGAACATTTTATCTGGAATACCGCGCTGCAAACTGCAAGGTTCACGACTATAGAAATCTGTTAGGCGCGCATCACCAGTATTTTCGGTAATATGGCCAAGTTTAATATATTTTGCAGTAAACGCTTGGTTGGAAAAAGGACAAATTGCGTAGCGTCTGACAAAAAATTCGCCGTATTCGGGATTATCGAGAAGAACATGAGCTAAACCGAGTATTTGTAGAAGAGTATCGGAAAGATTCATATGATGTATCAGATTGCATTCACTTGCGTTACAAGTAATACTGATGTGGGTTTTTCCTCCAGTCTTCTCTTGTTGATCTAAATAAAAGTGTGAGTCAGCTTGTTTGCATGCTTCATTAATCGCTGAGATAAGTTCTCCGGTATTTTTGTAAAGTCCGAACGAAAATGTGCTTTTTTTCGCCACCAGTACTTTATCTTCTTCTTCTTCCTGTTTAGTATCGTAGAAGAACATTACAGTTTCCTTATAGCGCAAGTGTAAAAGAGTGCTGGGAAATTGAATCTCGCTAAGCGCCACTTCCCATTCTCCGTGTAAGTGTACAGTTTGAGATAATTCCGTAACGAATGACGAGGTTCTATTTTCTGGGAAATAGCGCATGCTGCTATTGCTCGGAAGAACCATGAGAAATTGGTCGTCCCTCATCTTGAAGAGAAGTTAAATTCGAAGCGGGGATCCAAGAGTCGAACTTGCTGGGATAACCGCGCCAGCTAACTAACACCTGTTTATTAGCGCCGCGTCCCCTGGTTTTTATCACGCGATCGACAATAAACTCTTCTTCCTGGAAGTTTTTCTCTACCCTAGCTAATTCCTGCTCGTAAAAAATACCGTCTATGACCTCATCCGCTAAATCGCACAATTCGTACACGCGTGGTTTTCGCCACTCGAGAACGCGGTGAATTCGTAATATCTCTTCACTCCACCTCGCCTCGTATCCTTTCTCGAAGGTAGCTTTTGTTCTACTGACGCGAACGAGGTCTCCGACGCTGTATTTAGCTTTTCGTGCGCGTTTCATCTTTTCGCTCGTCCTCCATCGACGAATTATATTTTCGCGCGCGACACGAGCGTTTTCTCTCGTAACGACAGCCGGCTGCATTCTAATGGAGGAATGACGGGTGTGATTGTAAGCGCTTACGATATCCTGCAAAACATCGATGTAGCGCCGCGTATTTTTATGCGTAAAATAACGCCACATTCGTTCCTTCAACGTTCTGTTGAAGCGCTCGACGACGGCAGCTTTGACATCCGGATTACGGGCTACGCGAAAACGAATGTCGTTTTCTTCCAGAAACTTTTGCAACGGACGCCCGATAAATTTTTTACCCTTGTCCGATTGTAGGTATACCGGTACGCGCCCGTTGCTTTTCGAGAGCACGCGCTGAAAAGCCGTCGTCACGTGATTACTCGTTTTGTCTCGTAGCGGTTCTACCCAGGCATATTTACTAAGTACGTCTATAATCACCAGAAGATACGAATATCCGTCGTTGTAACTTTTGAGATTTCGGAGCTCGATCAAATCGGCCTCCCACAGATCGTCGATATTCGTCACGGTGTAATGCAACCGTGGAAATTTTCTGCGCGATGGACGATGCAACGTGTAAGCGTCTTGCGTTTCGAGCCAGCGCGTGACTTCGTTACGGGAGAAATTCGGTTTAGCGGCGCGAGTCAGATTATCCGTTGCCGAATAGCCAGCGTAATGTCGCGGATCGTAGTAGAATTTTTCAAGTTCCGTCATTTCTGTTTACTCCAATCGAGTAAGCGTTTTTTCTTCGCCTGCTGCGAATCCACGCTACTTTTCGGTGTCTCTTTCGGTGTGGAACTCCTGGGAGGTTGAAATGTCGAGATATTCGAAGAAGTAGCGGATAATAATACCTTATTTTTTACCAGTACCGGGGGGACGTTTAAGACGCGAAGTAATCGTGCGAACTGAAGTCTACCCGCTGCTTTCACGGTTTTTCTTTCGCGCATAGCCTCGTTTATCAGGTCGTCGATATTCGAATCTTTTATAACGCTGCCGTCTATAGTCACGACTCCATCTTCGTTCCAGCTAATTCTACTCGGAACTGCTTTCTCGAACAAATACCTTAACAGCAAACGAGCATTCGGACGATAAGTTTTCGGCACGCTATCCAGTATTCTTTTAGTGCTTTTCGACATATCAAAATTACGATCGTTCGACGCGACGGCAGTGGCGGCGGCGGCTGCCGCGACGTCATTTTTCGCCATAATACCGTTAGAGTGTAAAGTCGATTCGAGATTGCGCGTTGTCGTCGTTTCGTAGTCACCGTCGTCGTCGTTGTCGTCACGGACCACGTGAATATCGCTATCCATATTTTCGTCTTTTTCATCGTTGCGCGCGTCCCGATTTTGCTTTCGCGCTACACGAACAAAGTGAAGATATCGCCAAAGTGCCTCTTTATATTTTTTCCATTTCTCACGTCGAGTGGCAAGGGCGAATTAAGAATGCGACCCATCTCCTCATCGAGTCGCGATAGAGGTGTCCCGGGTGTACGCACGGTAATATTTGCGTTCTCCGAATTTTCGCTGTTTTCCATCGTTCGTTCGCTACCGACGGCAAACGCAGTGGGGGGAGCGTTTTGTTGCGATAATTGACGCTGCATTCTTTCGAGATTTTCCGTAGTGATCAAAACCATCTTCTTTGCCCTTTCCATAACGCGCCCTTTTAATCTCTACCGCCGATAATCCGCGACAGTAAGGCAGTTAATATAGGTCCGATAATATAGGATAAGAATCCACCTCGTTGTACCAATAGCTTTCTTTTAGCCTTCAAATTACAGCATTTTGACGCGATGCGACGCAGTGTCGCTTTGTATTTGCTCAATCGATTTTTTTACCTCGCTCGAGCGGCACGTTACCTTTGAGCGTGTTGAACACGCATTCGCCGATACACCGTATTAATTTATCGTCTGCGGTCCGTAAGAAGGTGGCGCGTTGATTTTTGTTCAAATACAGCAACGTCTCGAGAAGACAGATATTTTTCTTTCCGATCGAACGTCTGGCGTTTTTTGTCGCTCTGTCTGATTTCGCGTTATTTTCCTCCTTTTCCATCGCGAGATGGAACTGACACGACTGACCAGCGCGAGCGCTAGTGCGCGTCTTTTATACGTAACCGTTGGAAAATGATCTACGCGGTACGTAGACGAAATGTGCCGTATCGTCGGGAAAGATGCACGTTCGAAAACGATATTCGTCCGGAGTTGATTGTTTCAGATCGAGTAGTAGATAGCCGTGCGGCCTCGACGTGGCGTCGTAGTATGCCTCTTCTAGAAACTTTGGATCGTTGGGAAAGACTTGACGCGCTAAATGACGAATTTGCGCACGATTGCGAGGATTTTTGAAAATTACGATATAATTTGCGTTGAGCGATATATCGCGTTGCCCGCGTCCCTGATGAAAAAGATTTTGCGAGATGAGAATTACGCTGAGATTCTTATGATGACTGCCTTTGGTAAAGAGATCCACGATCGCGTCGCTCGATGACGATTCTCTCATAAGATCGTCGATTATCACCAATTTAGGGGAAAGCGGATCGGCTGAATAATCTTCCGGACATGGCAATCCCTCGCGAAATTCAATTATATTTTTCTTCGGCAGCACTGCTTCCTCGCGCGCGTCGTATTGTAATTGACGATAAGCCTCCTGCCACTCCGCGTAATAAAACAAAACTCTCTCGAAACGTACGTCGGACATGTGAGATAATTGTCGGAGAAAGGTTTTCACGAAGATCGTCTTCCCGCAACCGGTGGGTCCACACACGATCGACGTCCAGGGATGTTTCCAGCGCACGTCCATTTCGCGAAATGATTGACTCGAATTCCGTGCGTGACTTCAAAAAGAATAATTTGTGGAGGAGAGGGGGCGGGAGGGGGAATAAGCTAATCAACGGCGGCGGCGGCGGCGGCGGCGACGAACGCGCGCACCAGCGTGTCCCCGCAAACGCTCGCGCGAGCGAACATCACCGCGGCCGTCGATCAGCTGATTTGCGCGCCGCGGTGGCATAAGCTTATCCCGCATGTCTGAGCTTATTACGATTCCGCAGCGAGAGCATCGCGATCGACGAGCTTGTACGCGATGCTCCGAGCGGAGGATAAAAAAGAAAATGTGACGGAAAAAATAAGGAAAAAGTGGGGAAAAATTATATGGTACACAACAATTTACGCTTTAAATGTAAAAATATTTTATTTTTTTTTTAGAAATTTTTCGAGGAAAAAACAAATTTTTAAAAATTTTATATTTAAACACACAGAATATATTTACATATTATCTACATTATATTTTTTGGTTACATATATACAAAAATCCTTTTACACTTACAACTATTTTTACAAAATTAAAAAACTATTTACAAAATAATATGAGAACATTTTTTTTACCCTAATGTGGCAGAAAACTCCTTAACCTAACTTAACAATAAAGAAGAAGAAAAAAAGGAGAAAAAGTTATTCACTCCACGTAACCGTACGGAAGTGAATAACGACTATTGATAAATCTACGTTTTACTAATACCGGTGCGCACGTTTTCGTTTCTTCGCGAGTTATAATTTCGTGAAACGCGGTGCGTCGAATTGCACTAAAACGTAGATTTATTGACGTCCCCGCCGACGACGATCCTTCTCCTCCTCCTCCCCCCTCTTCCTCGCCTCTACGCTCTCTCTCTCTCTTTGTATTAGTAAGTTTTTAATACTATTGAAATTTATAACTAAGGAATTCCTATAATTTAAAGTAATACCTTTCACTTTACACGACTCTACCCTACGTCCATCCGGTGTACGAACGACATAAGCGTAGAATTTTGGCCCGCCGGACACGAACTTCTCGATATAGCTGCCGCGGCCGTAGCTCTCGAGTTCGTCCGTCATGTCGCCGAGGAAGTTTCCGGTACGCGGTTCGTACTCGTTCGGATCGCCTGTACTTAAATATATACACGAGTCGGTATCGTAATATAAAACGCGCCTATCTAATGCTTCTAAATACTCGTAAAGTTTTAGTCGCGCTTGTGCCGTCGTGTACGCGGCGATCACGACATTTGTCAACGGGGAAGCCACGACGGCCTCTTCTCGTAGCCGCCATGAAGCATATATCACCTCGTCGTTGACGGGTAATATATCGATTATCTCTTGCTCGGGACTCGTGAGCAAAGTCATAAAACGCTGACAAGATTTCACGACCTCAGTCTGAGGCAAATTGGTTCGTTGGCCGAATTTTCCCCAGAAAGAATTTAAACAGAGTTTCGCGACCGAGCGCAGGCCAGGATTCCGGACGATATTGTCCCTATCGAGAACAACACCCTCGATTTCCGCGTATTCCCGCAGGTATCGTTCTTTCGTCTCGTCATCATGGCAATCGCTCGGCCATCCACTAGCTTCCTGTTTTAACTTTAAAAACGTATTTATGTATTCGGCGAACAAACCGCCCTGCCGAGTACCAGGGTCATATCGCGCAACTTTATATTGCCATATTTCGCTCACATTTGTCACGCGATATCCCTTCTCGACGGCTTTGCGCAATTCGACCGATACCCAAGTACCCTCGAATTCACGATCGGCGGCGTTATCGTGAGTGCACGCTGCCTGCGAGAACGTTTCGCAGCAACTACGGCATAACGCGAACAATAATTTTCCACGTACGCGATATGGAAGTACCGGGTGAAAAAGATCGCGAGGAGGAAGTACTCGACATCGGATGAGACCTTCGAGCGAATCAAAATTATAATTTGGTGCAGTTCCGATTATCGCTCGGCATTCTGCACCGATAAAAATATCGGGGTGTCCGATCGGAAAAGCACCGGTTTTCAGTACATACGGATACAGAGAGCATACGTCCACGTAACGTATTTTCTCCGTACCCTGAATTTCACGACGGGTGGCGATGTTCCCCGTGCGTCCTCCGTAAAACGCGTCGCGAGGATCGAGAGGCGCGTGTTTTAGTAACGGATGATTTTCCAGAAAATCTTTCATCACCTGATTTTCGCGCAACTCGCGATCGAAAGCGCACTCCCACATCTCCGTCACGCGGTACCCCTTCCTTCGGAGACGACATGTCATAGCTTGTGTTCGTTCGTAGCGCGCGTCGATCGTGTCCTCGCGATTTGCGGTCAAAGGCGTTTTATCGCGATTTACCTGAAAACATGTTGGACATCCGTGCCAAAAGCAACCGTGAAATTGTAGTACGTAACGTTGCGTCTCGTCGTCGTCATTGTCGTCGTCATTAGTCGGTGTCTCGTAATATCCGTCAACGCGCGTGCCGTCGATTTTATGCTCACGCCCTCGCCCTGCGTGAATTATGGGATGTCCGAGCACGTGCTCCATCCACACTAACCACTGTAGAGATTTTCGCGAGTGATTATCGGCGAATCTATAACCTCCCGCCGGAATGACTCCTATCTCCTCCTTGCGCAGAAAGTTTTTGCGAAAAACTCTCATGCACGTGGAGGCGATAGTCGTGCATTCCTCGAACGGACACACGTTCCCGCATTCCAAAAAAATTTTTCTAAAAGCCATACACGCGCGTCGAAGAATAACCACGTCGTTACGGCAATATTTAAGAATTTTATCTTGGAAGTTAAAAATGAAGTTGTTACGCGTCATCTCCGCGTGCCACGAAAGAAACCGTTCGCGTTCTTCCGGTTTCATATGCTCGGGAGAAAAATATCGTGTGTCGGGTATCGGACCGATATAATTTTGATTTTCGCGGGTGTTAAACAAATGAGGAAAAATGCCTTTATCCGATGTATCCTGCAGCCCGAAAGCTTTAGGTAATTCGGATAATTTCATCGGCATATAATTTAAACTATCGATAAATTTTGTATGTCCGACCGTCATCACGACAATTTTCGTCCCGTTTAAAATTACTTGTGGCTCTTCAGTCATTTCCGTATTTTCGACTAAATACTTTAAAATAAATTGAGCGTCGAATGCTTTCGCATGTGCGATGCAAATAATTTTTTTAAAACATTTCGTTGGTCGCGTTACAAACTCGACGAACTCTTTTACCGGTTCGCGACGAAATACAAAATCGCGCACTCCGCACCAAACGCAAAGCTTCGACATGTCCTCTATCGCGGCACACGTTTCGCAAATCTGTTGCGCGACGCAGAGAGTCGGTACGTGAACTTTGACGTTCTCCGTACCTTCGAGCGTCTCGTCTTGACGAGTTTCGAAGTCATAAAACACGAATGCGACGCGTTCTTTTTTGCTATTACGGTTGTTCGTTGCTTCCGTGCCGACATTTTCGTTACCAGGCGCTACCCGCTCTCCGCGTGCCAACGTAGTACTCGTACCCTCGCCCGGGTCTTCGTTTACTTTGGCATTACGGTGAAGAGGCCGCATAAAACATAAATGATTAGCGGACTGCAACGAACAACACGTCTTGCAATACGAAACACCGCATTCGTGTCGCGAACCTCTCTTGACGAATCGCCCACAATTATCGCAAATCTTCACGGAACTGCAGACGCTCGCGAGCGATTTACCGTCGTAAGATTTTTGCGCGAGATGACGTTCGAAACACGAATTTCCGAAAAACGCACGATTACACGCCGCGCACTTAACAATTTCTACTTCGGGATTCTCGCACGAGGGTGTGGCGTAACAACGCGGACATTTTTTGCAACAGCGATGTCCTCTGTTCCTACGATACCCAGTGTGGCACGACACGCAAAAATCATGTTGAATACCGGCGGCGGCATTCAAATTTAAAATTGGGTTGTAATGGTGCGAACGCTCGTAGTACATTATATTTAAACGGAACGTAGGTTCGCGTTCTAACGAAGCGAGTAATTCGCTACCGTCGTACAGTGGATTTTTGCCGCTACCGAAATTGATGGAATTATATACTATTATAGCTATATTTTCGTTTGCGAGAAAACGTTGAAAACGTACGATCTCGGGAATTCCGCAGCCGATTTCGGGTATCGTAACACCGGCGTTCCTCACGAGTTCCAACGCTAATTCACGCTGAAACGAGGAAGTCCGGTATCTTACGCTATTCCACCTGTCGTGCAACACTCCCGTGCGTAGATTTCCGCGCTCGCGATAAATTCGTGCCAGTACGAGAGAACGAGGGAGGCACAAGTTATCATTGTTACCGATTTCTAAAATTGACCGCTTAGTGATAGCGTCTAACCTGTTTGTCGCACCACCACGCCCCACTGGCATCGCAACGTTGAAAACGCGCACGATAAAATTTTCCGCGATGTCGATTCCCCCGTTACTTTGAGCGACCGAACTCACGAGATCCCATATGTTCTCGGGAGTTAAGTCTCGTACCGGGCGAAACGAAAGCCCCGCCGGACCGTGCATTAGTTCCGCCGACTCGAACGATAGTCCGACGTAATCTCCCGGCCCAGTCGAGCGTAACGCATACGCGTGAATTTCGCGGAACGCGTTTTCTAGCCAACGCACGGTATCCTCACCCTCGGGTATCGGTCTTACTCGAAAATTAGCCTCCCTACCGAGTATTCGAAAATTTCTAAATTGACGCGCGTTTTCTGCCACTAAATCTATATAATTAAAATGTCCGACCTGGCGATGCTGCTGACGTGCCTGCTCCTGATGTTCCTCTTGCTCCCTCTCCACGGCGATATTTTCCTCTCCGTCTCTCTGCGATTGAGTTCCGTCAGCGTCGGTAGCAACAGTATTCTCACCGTCCTCCTCCTCCTCCTCCCCACTAGCACTCTGCGTTTGCGAATCTTCATCGTCAGTGTTCGGAACAGCAGCATCGGTAGAACGGCCCGCACCTCCTCCACCCGATTGTACTGAAAAATTAAAAAACTTAGTTTCATATAATATTGATTTATATTGCGTTTAAAGAATTAAATTTTTTTCACGATCGCGATAGAGCATACTAAGGTAACTCACCTTTAGTTGCTTTTAGCGTAGGTTGACGTTCTTTTTTAAAAAATCTTATTTCTCTTATTAATTTTCCGGAGACAAGGGTTGAACCGGTGAGTAGGAAACATCTAATCAGAAATAATTTTGTGTGATTAAAACGAAAAATTACGGAATTAAAAATATAACAGACAAATATTATTATTACCTTCATAATTGTTAGGCGCGTATCTTTCGTCGTCGTCGTCGTCGTCATCGTCATTATCGACAGCACTATTATCTTCGCCATTTTCACTTTCTATCTCCTCATCCTCCTCCATCTCCTCCTGTGACTCTTCTACGTTTCGAACTTCCTGTTCTTGTTCTTCTTCCTCTTCCTCCTCCTCCTCCTCCTCCTCTTCCTCCTCCTCCTCGGATTCCATTAACATTCTCTCGATTGACTCGTCGGCTTCCCTGAATATTCGGTCGATCTCCCCGTCGATCGTCGAAACATCATCTAATTCCGATTCTTGTTCTTCTTCTACTTCCCTTACTGCTAAAATGTAACATTTTGTTATTTCTTTTATTTGTTGCTAAATTTTTATCTTAACTTATTTTTTAAAACTTACGCGGCGTAAATATGGCCGAATCGGGTGAGCTCACGATTCTCTCCTCCTCTTCTTGTTCTGCTTCTTCTTCTGCCTGCTCTTCTTCATCATCATCTGAAACAGTATAAATTATATTTGTTTTATTATACTAATATTGTAAGTGTTAACTTTTACGTATGTTATTATTAGTCTCTCTTACCGGAAACTAAATCGATGACTATGGGATGAGGAGGTAGTGGCACGATTCTAGCTCTTCCTATAAAATTTAATATTTATAATATTTGTTATTTTTAATGATTAATTAATTTTATTATTTTTAACTTACGCGCTGGTACAGCCTCCTCCTCGGCAATGTCTTCTTCCGCTCGACGTCTCTGTCCTCGTCGGAACGGTTGGACGGCAATGCGGTTCTCTACTATTAAATTAATTTAAATTTTAATAATAAACTACCCTATATTACAATTTTAAGGTTTTTATTTCCATCACTTACCTGTTCCGCCGTTACAACGCAGGAATCTGCCTATATGACCTCTTCCTGCGTCTTCCTCTACATCACCAAGAGCTTTACGCGTTTCCACCTCGTTTAAAATAATATTAACTAACGTTTGATTTCTGCAACAGTAACCTAGCTCGTGCATAACACAGAGCAGAGTACTGCTGCACGTATCCACGAAACGACCGAAGAGCCGATAATTGGCTTCTTCATCGTTTGACACCGCTTCAATAAATTCGCGTAGCTCATTTAAGCGATTGCTTAAATTGCAACTCACTTTCAAAAACGGCACTAAAATTGCACGAGACATTTTCGAAGCACTTTACTTGCCTGACTGACTAAGAGTGTACAAGACGACTCCAGTACGATCGGTCAAGTAAGGACTAACTCTCAGCTATAGTGTTACAGGCAATTTATAGTTGAAAATATTTCCAAAAACTTCTAGAATAAGGGCGTAACAAAATTGTCTAGCTAAGACATTGGTAAGCAAAATCGAAACTTTTCCCACTCTCTACCCACTCTCCCTTACCGATGAAAGCGTGAAAATTTTCGGTGAAATTATCTATGCCTTTACTCTTCCATTCTCGAAAACAAATTCTTTTATCTAAGGACTTACAATGAATTCTTTATTAGAAATTTCTATAGTAATGCTTTGTTCCAACATACATTTAGTAGGATTTATTACTACAACCCAGAAAATTTATTAATTTATTGTTCTCAACACAAAAAGAGTTCGGTTAAACGCACAATCGGTTTACACAAAAACACATTTTTCTCTAAAAACTTACAAAGAATTCTCCAATAAATTTTTCTACTAATGTTATATGCCCCATTAACTAGAAGGATTTATTACTACAACCGGAAAATTTTATTGTTTTATTGTTTCCAACACAAAAGAGATCGGATAAATTTTACACAAAACATTTTTTCTAAAAACTTACAAAAGTTCCTCTATTGAATTTTTCTACTAATGCTACATTACCAACAAAGAAAGATTTATTACTACTACAACTCGGAAAATTTATTGATTTATTGCTTCCAGCAGAAGAAGAGCTTGGATAGATTTTTGTTGTTTCTTTATTTCTTAGAAATATTTTTATTTAAAAATTTTTCAACTATTACACTTTTTGTATAAAATTTTTAGTCGATCTCTTTATTAACAAATTCTCTTAGCTCCCTATACATCAGAATTTATAGTTTAAACTAACAAAATCTAGAAAAGTCTAGAAAAATCTAAAGTTTTCTAATTTTTTTCTGCGCGCGCAGACTAATTTTTCTAAAACGACGCATACGAAGTTAACGTTTTGACTAACGTTACGAAGCCAAAATCATTCGAGTCCCATCGTTCGAAGCGACAAGTCGTTCACCAGTGAAAAAGTATAACTCTCTCATCTGACTTTTCAATTAGTGTGTGTGAGTGTCTGCCGATATTACGAAGAAATAAGAACAATGGCTAGTCACGCTAATAATTCTGAGAAGCGGATGTTCACTCGCGTTATTCCTGATAAAGGGATTTCCGATAAGGGACGCGACTTCGAGGGAAGAAACGAGCAATTACATATGCTGCTATCGACAACATATGGACTCAACAGTTCCCATACGAAGAGAATTCATGTGGGTTTGCAAGCAACATCCGAGGGAGTCTTCGTGCCGCTGGTCAAATTAACCGGCAACTGTGCGGACGGCGTTTATTTCGACGAGACATCGTGGCAACAGCTTCAAGAGAACATGGGACTCGTAAGCGAATATTTAAATGGAGAAACCAAATTGAAGCCGAATTCTATCTCCATTAACAATATCTCCGTCAATTTTACCTCGGCCTACGGAGCAAGATCCATATTGCTGGCGTACAAGGAAAACGAGGAGAATACTTCCATGGAACAACGAACGGACGAGGAAAATTGTCCACCGGCGAAGAAACGAAAAACTTTCGCAGTGACAATTGTGATGCAGAAGCCTACATTTATTGGACTGAAAAATATTGCGCAATGTATCGATGCACATTTATCACAATTAAAATCAGTGGCTGAAAATGTTAACAATTGCGCGCGTTATCTTATTAAAGAAATAGAATTAAATCTTCCTAACAATTATATAGATGAAGATATTGTGAAATTAACTCTTAGAGGAAATTACAACGACATCGAGCGTAATGTACGTACGCAAATAACCGATTTAACTTTCCTCGATATGTATTTTAATATAGTATTTTTAGAACTTATTTTGCTGCGTTTCACCGAAATCCGTCGTATAATTTTGTCGAATCGCGGATTGTAAATTTTATAACATTACTGTTTGAACAATTTGTATTTTTTCCATGAAGAAGAATTTGTAGCAATAAACATTTTTTGTAACTTCTACTTTCTTCTATTTTTTCTTCAATCCTCACGTTCTCCGCAACAAATTCCTTTTTCTCTTATTTTTCAGAATTAGTTGAAGTCTACCTCGTAAATATTTTTCGAATGCGCTCAATAATAAAAACTTTTATTTAAAACGAAATAATTTTGTCACGTTACAAAGCGAACCTGTCCGTTCCTGTTTTACCCTCTCCTTTCTCCAGAAAATAAGTCTCACGTATTTCATTGTTTCGAAAACTCTTTGTCCAGGCCCGAGTCCTAAAAGAACACGGTCATTAATCATGAAAACTATTCTCTGAAAACATAGAAATTCCACTTTCTGTTTTCGGCATCTTAGCATCATATCCTTATTTTAGTTTAGCGTCGTCTACCACGTGCTCCCGCCAAAATGGCGCTGGTCGACACTTCCGCTATTTTTCCGCGTGACTTAGCGTCGTCCACCACGTGCAGGCCCAAAAAGACGCTGGACCCTTTAGGCGGGAGAGCCAATCAGACGCTGGCTAGGTATGGGGTATCCAATCAGACCGCGCCATTTAGTTACTATTTCGAATCCGCCATTTTTGCTTCGTAGTCTTCTACCACGTGCAGGCCCAAAAAAGTCACTAAACACTAGATACCCTAGGCGCGGGGGAAGCCTAATCAGACGCTGGTTAGGTATGGGGTATCCAATCAAAACGCTCCATTTGAAGCCGCCATTTTTGACTCCTACTCTTCCACCACGTGCTACCCCCTCAATGCAGCCAGACACCTCAGGGGGGAGGGCCAATCAGAACGCTGGCTAGGTATGGGGTATCCAATCAGAACGCGCCATTTAATTACCTCGTTACCCCACCCCTCGCACGTCAGCCAATCAGAGCGCTCCGAGGTCACGTGGGCAGACCGTCTGGCCACGCCCTGGTGCCGGCGGGGGGTCGGTGGTGGGGGTTTGTTTTGACGCCGACGGGTCGGTGGTGGGGGTTTGTTTTGACGCCCCATACCTAGCCACTTACTACTTCTGTAAGATGACGTATGTGGATGATAGCAATCCGATGGAAACTGACGATTGTGAATTACTGGAGCTTCCTGAAGGTTTCAAAGAATCCATTGAACAAGGCGATGATTTTGAAGGTGAATATTAGGCGTGTTCAGCAGACCAAGCCGCTCAGTCAAACGTGATTGACT
This sequence comes from Temnothorax unifasciatus, assembly GCA_030770225.1. Lineage (NCBI taxonomy): Eukaryota > Metazoa > Arthropoda > Insecta > Hymenoptera > Formicidae > Temnothorax > Temnothorax unifasciatus. The sequence goes on from JASTWK010000607.1 coordinate 93,921, forward strand.
TTTACTTTTAGAACCAACCAATCAACGCAGAGTGTTGATAAGACGAACTCAACAGTTGTTTCTGCTGAACGCGCCTATTGAGGCAAAAAAAAATGAACAAACTTGTGTATGTCCTGCTATAACATTTCTTTGGTAGAAGTACTACCATGCATGTTATTGGGACAAAAAGATTACATAAACAGAGATTGATTGATTGATTGATTATTTATTATGCCCAAACATAAGCTATAGGGCAAAGATACAATATAGCAAAGACATAGAATGCAACATAATATTAATTCAGAAAAGTAGAAGCATGATAAATATATTGCATCATAAGTATTACTTAAAACTAATGCTTAACTAACTTAATCTAACACTACTTAAAACTAACGGAAAAATATTGCACAGCCAGACAAAGACGAAAAACCAGTCACTCTGATTCAGACAAAAACAGAAACGCACGAAGAAGACTCTTAAAAGATGCAAGAGACGAAGCCGATGTAATATTGCCTGGAAGAGAATAACAGAAATAAATGGACGAAAGCTGGAAGGAGTTTCTGTAGGTAACTGTTGTATGAGCCGGAATATGAAAAATGTGAGTTGAAGAAGTGGCTAATCGTTCAGATCTCCTGAGCAATGAGTCAAGAGGTGTAAATAGCTCACTTAAATACACAGGTGAGGACATAGAAAGTATGCGATACATCTGACATCCGAGAAAGTACAGCCGTCTGTTTTTGACTGAAAGCCATCCCAGGCGACGTCTGTACGGAGTAACATGCTCGTCTCGTCGCAAGTTGTAAATAAACCTGATACAACAATTTACGAGTCTCTGTAGTTTGGTGTTTAGTTCCTCAATTAGGCCATGATAAACAAGACAGCAATAATCCAAATGAGGTAGAACTAAAGTCATCACAAGCTTAATTCTAAGCTCAGTGGAGAGAGAGTTTTTGTTAAACTTAAGCTTGTATAACGCACAATGGACTTTTTGCGAGACAAGCGAAATGTGTTTCCTCCAAGAGAGATTGGACTAAAAAACGACACCCAAATTCCTCACCTCACTGACAAATGGTAAAGGTATGTTGTTGACTATGATAGGTGGTAGAAGGTTGAGATCGATATTATTGGTGTTTCTATTACTGCCGAATATGATTACTTTAGATTTGGCAGGGTTCAGTTTCAAACCGTTTACCGAGGCATAATTAAAGATGGCGTTTGCATCCCTAGAGATCAAATTGAGATTATGAAGAATATCAGAGGGTGGACACGCTCGATAAATCTGAACATCATCAGCGAAAATCATGTGTTCAGAATATAACAATACCCTGCCTATATTATTTATGAACAAGGAAAATAAAAGTGGTCCCAACACAGAGCCCTGCGGCACTCCACACAACGTAAAAAGCCAAGACGAAAGACCCTCCGCATCATCAACCACAGTCTGAGAACGGCCTGTCAAATATGAATAAATCCATATAAGGACTGAGTCAAAAAAACATAACTCTTTAAGTTTAATGAGAAGTCAAAGATGCGGCACAGTGTCAAACGCTTTGCTAAAATCAAAGAGAATTATAATCAATACGAGTCCATCGTCAATCGCTTTCTTGATCTCATCACAAACACGCAGAAGTGCTGACTGACAATGAGTGTTATGACTCGAGCGATACGCAGACTGTCTAGGATTTATGAGATTATACTTGTTTAAATAATAAGTAATCTGCGAAGCAACGATCCTTTCAAGTATTTTTGACAGTTCAGGCAGATTAGCTATCGGTCGCGTATCAGATGGGGATAAAGGAATTCGAATCTTTGAGAGAGGACGGATAAGTGCCCGCTTCCACTGAGACGGAAAAGAAGAGGTCTCAAGTGAGCGGTTAAGTAGCGCAATTAAACACGATGAAATCGTAGGCCAAGCTATGCGCAGAATGTAAAGAGGTAAGTCATCAGCACCCGACGCGTAAGAATGAGGAGGTCCTGTAGAAATTAGTTTATAGACCATATCTGACGTTATAGCAGAGAAAACAAACTCAGGACGCTGAGATGGACAAGAGACCAGATCAATAGCGGAAATGAAGTCAGTAAATGAGCAAGGTGACAGAGTAGTAGAAACCGAAACATAGTAAGAATTCAATTGATCAGGAGTAAAAAAAATGTAACGGAGAAACTAGAGTTGATTTTACTAGACCAAGACGAGCAAGTTCTCTCCAAAGTTTTGAAGGATCGGTGATGTTTTCAAGAGATTTGAACTGAAACTCGCCTTTAGCGCGTCTAATGTCTTCATTAAGCTGATTGCGAAAAAATCTATAAGTGGCATATCCAAGTAAACTATTAGAGCGTTTTGCCTGCTTATAATAACTGATTACGAGTACGCATCCGAGTCCTAAGATCACCCGTGAGCCACTGCACTGGAGGCTTCTTAATTGTAAATACACGAATGGGAACAAAGATATCCAGTGCCTTTAACAGGTTGCGAGACATCACTTCGCAGAATCTATCAACATCAGAGTCATTAGACACCTCATCAATTTCTGTCCGCACCGTACCAGCAATGGATACAAGGTAATCTGAGAACTCCGAACAGTCAATACCCCTGTAATTTCGCCGCGAAATAGTGCGCTCAGATATTGAATTACAATTTAGTAAGATAGATAACTCTATTATATCATGACCAGCTATGAAAGGACTCTGAGATTTAGCGAAAGATACAAGCTTATCAGCATCATCTATAATCAAAACATCGAGCCATGAGTCTGAGGTAGCCGTGTGATAGGTAGGTTCAGAATTAATAATGTGTAATGATAAGCTAGACATGAGTTCACGCAAGTAGTTCGCCTCATAACTGGTCGATGATAAATTACAATTCAAATCACCACCAATCATTACATTTTTATACAGGTGTGAGTATCTAGTTAAAGTCTCGACAAAGTCGTGAAAGAGGAGGCCCTTAGGTCTTCTATAAATGGACGCAAATAGCACTGATTCACCACCTGGAAAGCGTATTTCAATAATTAGATACTCAGGTGAATTATCGTAAAGATTGCTGGAGGCAGCTACAATTTTGACTTTAAGCGATTTATTAATATAGCATGCCACTCCGCCGCCCGCTCGTCCCACTCTGTCATGACGTAACAAAAAATAATTATCTAAAGCAACAAGGTCATCAGAAACGCCTGCATGAAGCCAAGTTTCAGACACAGAGATTACATGATAGTGGTTGGTATTAAAATATAATCTGATGAAATCGATATGGCCACGCAGAGAATTGGCGTTAAATTGGGCTACACGAAATTGAGTGGTCCCCGAAGCAGAGCGACGATGTGTGAATGATGATATTACTTGATCTGACAAAGCAGAGTGACCGGTGTGTGCACGTCAAACGAGCTTATCGAGATCAGCCTTGGAGGAAATCTGAATTACGGGATCACCGTCAGAACGCCTAACACGGACGAGACCGCCTCTCACCCAGACATACGCATAAGACTTATCTTTAGCTACACGCTTCGTCTGTTGAAGCAATTCGTAAATGTCTTTAGGGAGCAGCTCGTTCACATGCACACTCCGATCCGAGTCATTGCCACAAACATCCCTCTGCCTCAACGTGCGTCGTGCACGCTTCTTGGCTATCACAATATCACGGACAGCACCCGAAGCCAAAGTAGCAATCAGGGAAATAGTATCTGAGACGGGCAAAGGTCGACCATCAGCACCACCGGCGAAGGCTTCTGAGCGACAGCCCTGACATCAAGAATGTGGCAGAACAGATCAGGGATGTCTAAGGTCGCAAACACATTGCGTACGCATGCCGAGGGGGTGATAGACATTGTAGCTGGCACTCCAGATAAAATAATCTCATTCGTAGACTGACTGTGCAAGATAGAGCCAGAGGCTCCACGATCACCCTTCAATTCGCTAATCTCATCGACAGAGCAGCACACTGCTGTTCCAACGTGGCAATGCGCTGATTATTCCGCTCGACGCAATTCGCAATAGAATTAAGCTTATTAAGTTTTTCATTGAGCTCGTTGTTTGTACGCTGCTGATCCTTCACGAAAGCGGAAAATCTAGCCTCCTGCTCTCTGGCAAAAGTAGAAAACCTAGTTTCCGACGCCTTCAATTGATCCATCAATTGATGCAGGAGATCATTTGTTGTGGTGTCGCTAAGAGACCGTGATTGAGTGCCAGTGCAAGCAGGAGAAGCCATATTTAAATCGAATGACTGCACGGTATTTTCGACTTCAGGTGTAAGAGGTAAATTCAATGAAGCGGATAACAATTTGCAACAAGAATCAGCGTCCCTCCTGACAGAGTATGGCTTTAACACAGCCAGGATGGAAAACCCTCTTGCACTCGCACTCAACCGAAGCAGTTGCAATCAATTTCTTGCACCTAGTGCACTCAGGCCGCATCACCAAGATGCCGCATAGTTCGATGCAGTTAGTCACTAATTAGATGTGAAAGTCATATAAATCCGCAAGCACTAATCACTAATTAGATATGAAAGTCATATAAATCCGCAAGCATGGTGTCACACACGGCAGCCAATCAGCAGTGAGATAGATATAAAGATGCCCAGGGACGATAGGCGCATGCACGGACGGTAGCCAATCAGCAGTGAGATAGATATAAAGATGCCCGGCGACGATAGGCGCATGCACGGCAGCCAATCAGCTATCAGGCAGCACGCGCTCGGGGATAGGATGCAGAGAAAAGCCCGGCAACAATAGGCGCATGCGCAGCAGAAGTCAACTTCAATCCCAGAACAACCAAGAAGTATAGAAAGATCAGATCGGTAAAGCACGCACATGCGCAGCAGTGGTCAGCGCTTGTCTCGGAAGATTCCAAGAATTCCACGGATTTCCAAGAATTAGGTTAGGATGAACAGCATGCTTATCACCCAAAATGCTCAGAAATAAGCGGCGAGTACCGTGAAAATGAATATAGTGCGTAACAAGCAACTAAAGACTTGCTTTTTCCTGCAACAAAACAGCCCGGAGGCAGCTTACAGCAGTAACAATTTTCGATAAATGCAGGAGCAAAAATACAACGATCTAGCAATACTCACACGATGAGAGAGAGAGAGAGAGAGAGAGAGAGAGAGAGAGAGAGAGAGAGAGAGAGAGAGAGAGAGATTGATTGATGGTTTATTTATGCCATAGTCACAGACTTTAGGCAATTCGTGAAAAAAACAAATAAATATACAAACAAAATATAAACAAGGATATGAAATACTATGTGGCTGTTGTCGACGTGCATTCGGCAGTATATAAAAATAGAGATAAGGCAAGCAGGTAACACTCCCTGGCGAAGGACGTGGCGTGAGCATAAAAGCGTAAGCATAAGAGCAAAAATGGAAAATAAGGAATGAAAATAAGTGAAAAAATTAGAAGATTAGGCTCACGTCTCCGCAAAGGATGCCCCGTGACAAAGATAAATGCCGATTATTAGTAAAACTAATAGAAAATAGGTGAAACACTAGCGGCGCAGGACGAAGCGTGCATAGAAAAGAAAAGCAAAATACAAGATTAAAGCAAGCTATTGCTCGTCCTCCCCGGGATGACACGAAGAAACAATGGATATAAACCAAAATTCGCAAGCAGGGGACAAATCACAGGAATTATATCATAAGAGCTTAAGACAAAACTTATTTTAGAGTCGACAACTAAGTATAACAGTGCTCTCTCTATCCGCCCGTAACAAATGATATTCAGCAATTCATGTCAAGTCGCATTAGACACGTGAGTGAAGGCAAGTCATAGAACGGTCAGTCATTGAAGCTTCACTAGATCAGCTTCAGTGGATATGGAAATGGGAGGCAGACCATGATCCTTACGGACGAAAATCCGTCCGTCCCTGCACCACACGTGCTTAAATGATAACTGCCTTGCCCTGACCCTCGCTTGACGCAACAACTTGTAGGTAAGAGACGGTAGCAATTCATTGACATGAATGCTGCCGGGGATACTCGTCGAAAAAACCTCATTTGCCGTAAGTCGAGGCTTGCCGCGCTTTACCTTTAGAATGTGGTCACGAATCTCACACGACTTGAGTGCTACTATTAATGATTTCATGCGACCGGATGTGCCAGCCTGATCGATGGCCGAAACAGATCTAGACGCAGTATTATCGCGCACCGCTATGTCACGGATCTCCAGAACGTCAGAAACCAACTGGGGCACTCCGAGAGCACGAAAAACACTTCCAACAAGCTCCCCAGATGTCTTGGTAAGAGAACAAGGAATGCCAGAAATAATAATGTCCGACGCTCTGGGGACCCGCGACGCAGCGGACGACTCGCCATCGACACTCAGAGAGTCTAGGAGCCTAGAGCCCTGAGCCTCCAACGCGGCAATTCTCTCCCCGTGACTCGCGACAACTTTCAAGACGTCAGGTAAACGGTTAAGTTTACTTGCGAAATCGGCATTAACAGCCTCCTGTCGACCGATGAAAGCCATGAACTTCCTGTCCAACCTCTCGAATGCGGCGGAGAACTTCTTTTCCAATTCATCGAACTTAGACAGAATCAACTTCAGGACTGCATCAGTAGACTGCGGTAGTGTATTTGAAGGAGAAGCCATATTCGTGAAGTCAAACGGGGAGCAGAACCAAAGAAATGCAGTATATGTCCGAAAGCCAGGGATGGTAACAGCAGTAGCATGTGCCGAAGCCCACAGATGGTAATTCATGCGTCGAACAGGTGTGAAAAATAGGACAGCGCAGAGATGACAAAAGCAGGAGCATGCGCAGCAAGAGTCCACGCCGATCCAAAACGATGAGGCGAAAGTGAGGTTAGAATGAGAAAAGATGTTATGCCTCAAGATATCCGGGACAGCAGTTGCAAGGAAAGAAAGATGCAATATCAACCCTGCTGAAAATGACCGATTGAATCCGATTGGTTTCGCATTAAATTTGGTGAAATTGAATCGGAATAAATGCGTTTTCAATCCGATTAATCGGATGCCCGATTGGAAGTGAATCGGTTTTGATAACAAATCAATCGGAATCGTTTTTAATTCGGTATTTCCGGATTGATCTGAATCCGCCGTTATCGGATTCAATCGTATTAATGCCAATTCATTTTAATCGGGTGAATAAAGTGACCACACAAATCGTCCAAGTTCAAATTACAAGGAATTTTGAACTGTTGCATTGATCTCAAATAAATGTCAGAGTAACATTTGAAAAATATTTTCTGTAACGTTTTTAAAATATTTTAACAACATTCAGAAAAATCATATTACGAAATAATATTTTTCAAATATATGTATAATATTATTAAAAAACGTTTAAAAAATACACATAAAGTCAATATTTCTAAACGTTAATTTAATGTTTCTTGCTTACTGGGATTGCATTAAAAAAAATGTCCGTATGTATATGTATACAATGTAATGTGTGTATGTGCGGATTTGATATTTGTGGTTGCTCTAACTTCCGCAAATATTGAGATATCGGGCTGCTTTTTTTTTTAATCGATAGAGTGTATCATTAAAGAAAGAGTGTTATTGAATTTGGCGAGGATCGGTGAAGGAATTACCGATTTCTGCTTAAAAAGTGTATAAGATGTACATGTAATTTTATATAGAGTATCATTAAAGGAAGGTTGTTTTGAATTTTGCGAGGATCGGTGAAAGTAGGGTTACCGATTTCTGCTTAAAAAATGTGTAAGTTATTTGATGGATAGAATATTATTTAAGGAAGGTATTAAATTTGGCGATGATCAGTGAAAAGGAGTTATCGATTTCTGCTCAAAATGTTACATGTATGAGTTGTATATGTAAATATAGAGTATCATTAAAAGAAGGTTGGTATTGAATTTGGCAATAATCGGTAAAAAGGTTCTTTCTTTATAAAATTTTAAATTTTTTTTAGAAATGCCCGTGGTTGCTTTAACTTTTGCAAATTTTGACATATATTGGACTATTTCTATAATTTTATTATATTCTTCAGTCTTTTTTACCCTTTATTTCATATACAATTCTTTAAGATTTGGTTGATCAGTTCTTGAGAGTTAAGGGGCTCCTATAGTGGCAGTGCACTTTATGCACTAGTGCAGCACTAGTGCTGCACTTTAACTCGTATTTTATTTATTATAAATTTTTAAGAGCAAAAATGCAAAATCGGGCTCTTGAGGGAACTACAGATGAGTTTACTGATTAAAAATATCCTAAATTGAATAAGATCCCTTATGGAAAAATACACTCAACTTTTGGTGTTAACCGTTAAAAAAACACCATAGAAAAACCCTTAAAGTTGGGTGTGATTTCGGACCGCCAATTGAAGGTTAACCATCATTTAAAGGTTAATCTTCAATTGGCGGTTCGAAATCACACCCAACTTTAAGGGTTTTTCTTTGGTTAACCTTCAAGTGATAGTTAACCTTCAATTAATGGTTAATCCTTAAAAATGACGGTATAAAATATAAACCCTCAAATGAAAGTAACAAATATGGCGTCCCAATGAGAATCTCTTAAGGACTCCGCTCGTTGAACCGGACTCTTCGCCTCGATCCTCCCTCTCGGACGCTAGCTGCCGCAGCTCTCCCTGGTCATCCGACTCTCGTTCGGTTGGTCTCCAGAACACGCGCCGCAACGATCAATCCGTCAAGAAATAGATAACGGAATCGACACGTTCGAAAAAACGCAAGCAAGTGCGGCTTAGACACCTAACGAGTGAGGAAAGAGGCGGGGGCTCTTTGAGAGTGGCGACTCGCTCGTTGCGCCATCTAATGTGAAACGATCGGGCGTTGTAAAACGCGAAAAAAATTCGAGCGCAATATCTGAACAAATTATTTAATTTTTAATAAGTTTAATTATTAATATTTATTTTCATAATTAAACTTATTTTTTATTTTGCTAAATGTAAATACAAATATCTTATTGTATAAATATTTAATATTAATAATTTAATTAGTTGTTTAATTTAACTTCTTGTTTAATAAATGAGCGGATGTAGTACTCAAAATGTACCTATTATATAATATTTTAGTTTTCAAAATTGTCAAATTACAAACAGAAATTTTGGTGTGACTTTTACAGTTATAAAGTAACTATTTAATGGAAATAAAAGCTTTAAAAAATTGATATTGTAACGCAATTATTATAATGCTCAAATCATAAAATATTTACATTATCCATGTCTGCTAATACAATATAATATTTTATTTTTATTTTTATTTATTTTTATTGGGCTCAATACAGACCCTGGGTCCAAAATCCAATGAAATCGTCTATTGGCCCCCCTCAAACCTTTCAACTTTATCTGAAACACTTTTCCAATAAACCAAGACGTCAATTGACACTTAACGAAGATTAACACAATAACATTTAAACGACACCCAACGATAAAGGGATCATGGCGACACTGATTAAATCGACATAGAACATTAAAGGTTAACACCCTGTTAACACCGAACCAACATCCAACGATGAGGATCAATTTCCAACCTACACTAAACATTGAGGCTTAATCCTCAACCTACACTTATCATTGAGAATAAACTCTCAATATACACTCATCATGAGGATTAAACCCACAACTTACCTAAACCTTAATGGTCAACACTCAATCCCCTGCTGAAAATGACCGATTGAATCCGATTGGTTCCGCATTAAATTTGGTGAAATTGAATCGGAATAAATGCGTTTTTAATCCGATTAATCGGATGCCCGATTGGAAGTGAATCGGTTTTGATAACAAATCAATCGGAATCGTTTTTAATTCGGTATTTCCGGATTGATCTGAATCCGCCGTTATCGGATTCAATCGTATTAATGCCAATTCATTTTAATCGGGTGAATACAGTGACCACACAAATCGTATTGAATCCGCATCAGTCGTAAAATTTTAATATCACACCCGGAATCGGATTTAATGTGATATTTTCCGGATTCATCTGAATCCGACTGAATCGGTTTCAATCGTATAATGCCAATCTATTTTAATCGGGTAAATAAAATGACCACATGAATCGTATTGAATCCGCATCAATCGTAAAATTTTAATACGCCACCGGAATCGAATTTAATGCGATATTTCCGGATTCATCTGAATCCGACTCAATCGGTTTCAATCGTATCTGCGCTTAATCCATTTGAATCGGGTAATTAAAGTAGCTATGTGAATCGGATTAAATCTGCTTTAATCATTAAAATTATATATAACACATAATTTTTACGTACAGGATTTTTTTTTTGGTAAAGTCATGAGTTCTACATTTGTAAAACTGTAAAATGTTTTCATTTAAATAAATACTGCACATTGTAATAAATTTCTAGTACAAAGAATGGAATTATAATAAAGTAATAAATAATCCTGTTTATATATCCAGAATTCACGGATTCTATCAGTTTGAATCGGTCAGTCAATCCGTTTAAATCATTATGATTTCGTAATTTCGGGGTTTACAAAATCATAACGATTTAAACGGATTGACTAAGACCGATTCAAACCGATAGAAAACGAGTAAAATTACATCCTTGAGTACGAATCCGTTTCAATCGTTTTCAATCGGTTATAATCGTTATGAAATCATGACGATTCAAACCGATAGGAACCGATTTGAAATTACATCGTTAATTGATTACGAATCCGTTTCAATCAGTTTCGATCGGTTGTAATTGTTACGAAATCATAACGATTCAAACCGATAGGAACCGATTGAAATTACATCCTTGAATACAAATCCAATTACATCGTTAATTGATTACGAATCCGTTTCAATCAGTGTAATCGTTACGAAATCATAACGATTCAAACCGATAGGAACCGATTGAAATTACATCCTTGAATACCAATCCGTTTCAATCGTTTTCAGTCGGTGTAATCGTTATAAATCCGTGATTTCCGGATCAAGAATCCAGATTCATGCGGATTCAAAATTTTTAATCGGATTCAATCGGTCATTTTTAGCAGGGAATTCTTGACAAGCAACAAAAACCTGCTCGAT